>CM024611.1:3915868-4021025 GCA_014182575.1 Eucalyptus decipiens | reverse complement strand
GCTAGGACTGGGGGGAAGAAGAAAAAGAGAGAAGGAGAAAAGAAATAAAAGAAAAGGTTTGGCTTGACTCTTGAAATTGTTCCCAAAAATAAAAAGCAACTTTTTCTACTTCTTAATTTTTTTCAAATATATTCTCCGGAACATAAATTTTATCAAATGGAATTATGTTCTTTTTTTGTTCCAGAAAACAAAAGAATAAAATCAGTTGTTCTAGAGATAGTTACCAAATAGTGCCTAAACATACCCTAAGCGTCCTGTCATTCTCCATTCTCTTTCTCTCTCTCTCTCTGCAGGTTAAGCCGTGCAATACATAGCATGAAGTTGTGCAACAAAAGAATCATTACTGTGCCGATGATGGGCGGTTTGGTGGGGAACATCGAAAGTCAAGGTGAAAACAGGAAACACGTGCGTTAGATCTTACGCTCGTTAGCAAAGAAGAGATTACCAAGAGTACAATTCTTTATATAGTAATATTAATTACTGACCATGTAGAGATCAGGCTAACTATGCACAAAAGCACTTGCAGCAATTTCGTCGACCAACTCTATTTCAATTCTTGATTGATAACTTGGTTAATTACATGCGAGAAGTTAAACACATTGGTTTACTTGAAGATTGAGGAGATATGTAAATAGTTTAAGTGCATGGCATATATTTGATCTTTCACACTATATATGCACCGTAAAATCTCATGTTTGGAACGTCTAAGTAGGTTACAGCTTGTTTCTTAATTCATAAGGGTTAATTAGAGCGATGAATCTTTGTAAGTGCAGGGAAACTTTAAGGAACGGACTACATGCGACAAGGATTTTACTGCTAGCACAAAGAGAAAAGCTAAAATGATATATCTAGTTATATGTATGTATATCTTGTAATAAGAAGTACCTGATAGGAAGAGTTCTGCTCGTAACTGCAAGGTCCGTTCCCTCCATTCATGACCGCTGCTTCAGAGATGCTCATCTTCCTCTCATCCTCCATTCTCTCTCTCTCTCTCTCTCACCCTCTCTTTCTCACCCTTCACGCGCAGGTCAAGTCATGCGATAGTATCGAATCTGAGCGCAGCGCAGGTAGGAAGATTGGCCACAATATACGCGATACCACTCACCCTACCCTATCACCTATCTAGGCGGCCGTCCGTCTTACATTTGCCTGAAAAGGAATTGCGCTATCATAAGTGGGAATTCTAGATCGATAAATAGAATCCTCCCAAGACTAACATTAGATTGAGCACCAGTTATTTCGTATCTGGTCAAAATCTTCCCTAAATGAATCGCTAATATGCCGACAACGACATTTTAAGTTTACTTCGAGGCGGATTTGGTAAGGGGACATCAAAGTCAAGGTAAGAACGTGAAACGTGCATTAGATCTTACCAATATTCAGCAAATGAGGCTACCAATACCAATTCAGAAGTAAAGCTCAGGCTAGCCATGCACAAAAATACTAAACGGCGTTTTAGTAATCAAATATATATCCAAGAGAAAGTCAGCTTTTTGCTCTTAAGATAATTGTTTGATCTTTAAAGAGCAACACCACATAACAAAGGATGATTATCATTAACCTCGACCAGATTCGACTATTGCCAAGTCACATAACCAGGACAAGTCTTAGTTAAGGTGAAATGGAACAGGAGGTTGGTAAGTGTTTCCCATAATTACTAAGTCATCCATTTCTTAGGAATAAAGTTAAAAGGCATTTTGTTCACAGAAATTGGTTGTGCATTTGGCGGTGACTTTCCCAAAGGCCTATAGACCTTTAAAGGTCCTTGGCCAAATGATAATGTGTTTGGCAAATTTTATAGAGATTTGATAGAATGCAATATTTCCAAAGTACTTTATACAGTGCATTTGGTTCAACTTTTCTAAGAGGTTTTCAGCCTCTAAGGCTCCTTGGGGAAATGTTGAAGCATTTGGTAAGTATTTTAAAATAGCTTTTTGTTAAATGCTTGCATTTAGAATGTTGAAAACCCAATGTTACTCCCGTCCAGCCTTTCATAGTAGCATTTGCGGAATGTTGAAACTAGAATTAAATATTTTTTGCCTTTCAAAACTACCCTCACCAATTCTATGGTGTTATAGTTTTGTCCTTCATTGTAATTGTTCATCCTCTTCGCATAAGAGCGGCCGACAATACTAGATTTGGCCTTGCTGGCCAAATCTAGCTGATGAAGGGCCAATGAATGGTCGACGAAGGGCTTGGCAAGGTCGCGTGACCTAGGCAACCTCTACCATAGGTTGCACGACCTCGGACGATCATTGTCTAGGTCTCACAACCTCAGTCGATCCTTGTAGAGACCTTGGCGGCGGTTGCCTAGGTCGCATGCCGCTTGGGTTGCGCAAGCCTCGCTGAGGGTCGCCTGAGGTTGCATGACCTTAGGTTGCCTTCGCAAGAGGTTGCTTGAGGTTGGGCGACCGTAGTCGTTGGCGGCCATAGCCCTTCACCAAAGCCAACAAAGGGTTTGAGCCCTTTTCTTTTTTTTTTAAAAAATATATATATATATATATATATATATTTAAAAAACACATTCAAAGCCTATTACAAAAGTTTTTTTACCCGATACTACTTGAACTCAAAGTCTCTTTACAAAGAGTTTTTATCAAATACAATTTACATTTCTCCAAAGCGCTTTGGTTTTCAGCATATGTATTACACCCAAAGTCCACTTGCAAAGTTGAATCAAATCCACCCATTGTCTCTTAGCCTAATGAAGTTCTATAGTGGTTTTGGGCTTTAGCGTTTTCAAAATGCGATTACATTTTTTATTCTTTCAATTTTGCTTTCACTAAATTTTCAAAATTTTGAAAATGCCCTCACCACTGACCACCTCATGCAGCGTTGTTGGTGACACCAAATCTGATCGCCAACAAGCCAAATTTGGTTCACCAATAAAGGGTTTGAGTTCTTGTTTATTTTATAAAAATAACAATAGTCCTTTATTTATACATGTGTTTTTCCAAATATCATTTCAACCGAAGTTACTTTCCAAAATACTTTCAAATTACAATTTATCAAATGCAATTTGTACTTCGAATACCCTTTTAACCTAAATCACTTTGCATTTCTCCAAAATCCCAACCAAATATAACCGTTATTGTTAAATCTACTTTCGTTTGGTCATAATTGAATTATACATGTCAAAGGTTATGCCTCGTAGGATGGTTGACGATGTACAGATCATTACATCATTTCAAATGACTTGAATAACTACATCGAAATTTTGTAAAAATTTAAGACTACATTGGGAAAGTTTAGAACTTAATTGGCATCCTTACAATGAGTTTAAGACTGAATTGGTAATTTGTTACTTTAAAAGTTGGTAAATTAAAGTTTGTAAGATAAAACAAAAAAAGAAATTAAATGAATTCTAGTAATAAGCAACACAAAGAAAAGTTAGTGACTTAGGAGTAGTTAGCTTTCGCGGGAAAATGGACCATTTTCGGAAAAATATTTTCAAAATCATTTTCCGGGAAAATGACAATATTTTCTAGTGTTCATTAAAATCTGAAAATGTTTTGGAAAATATTTTTCGGTGTTGATAAGGAAAATATTTTCTGCTTACCAGATTGGCGAGCGCGAGCATCAAGCTCGAGGCTCGTCAGATTGATAAGCACGAGTTTGAGATCGATGAGCTTGAGGTTCACCTGATTCGACGACTAGCCAAGAAAGAAGAATATGGGAACCAAAGGAAAAAAAAAAAAAAAAAAGAAAAAGAGAAGAAAAATGAAATTTAAAATAATTCAAATTAAAAAGAAAAAAATTAAAAATATAATTCAAATAAAAAAAGAAAAGAAGAAGAAGAAAGGGGAGGAGGAAGTGAGGATTTGTAGAGGTGGGAGATAAGAGAGATCATGTGATTTTCCTTCACTTTAGAAGATTTTTTTCCTTTGATGAAAAACATTTTTCCTAGCGAATTCATTTTCCGGGAAACGAACGCCGGAAAATCCGGAAAATGTTTTCCCGGAAATTATTTTCTACAAACGAACGGAACCTTAATTGGTGGGTAACTTAATCGAAAAGCGGTGTCAAGTCACTCAAACAAAGGTGGGGAATTGTCCAACTTCAACAGTCTCGCTCTTCACCGTTGAAAAGAAAGCAAAAGTGGAAACGATGTGGAAGAAAGGGAGAGAGAACAATCTGATTATGAAATTAACATGGAATTATAAGATCAAGGGAACTTTGTGGTAGACAGGCCAATGTACTCGCCATTACTGATCCAAAATTTAGCAGCGAACCCAATTTTTTTTTCTATATTCCGCTTAATACTCCATGCTAGTAATGTCACATCGAATATCTTTCAGCGGGGGGAAATGATCATCTACTGCTTAAAATATATATCATCAAAGCAGTGATATGTTGGGACGCATATAGACGTGCTCTGTCATTGAACCCAGTTGCACATGAGCTTTGTGTTCTAGTTCTTCAGCGGATGCTATACGTGAGCACGAGTTCGTATTCTTTTCACAGCTAGTAGGAGAAATGTTCAGCGTGCTAAAACTTTTGACGAAATTCGACTCACCAAGCGACCGCTGCAAAACCATCTTATAATAGGAAGTACCTGATAGGAGGAGTTCTGGGCTTAGCTGTAAGGTCCGTTACCTCCATTCACGGCCACTAATTCAGCGATGCTAATCTTCCTTTCATCCCCCATTCTCTGTTTGTCTCTCTCCCTCTCTCCAAGCCTAGGTCAAGTCGCGCATTATATAGCATCAAATCTTGCTACGGAAGAATCGATAATTTGCCGACCATAAAACTTAGATTATTGTGTTTTTTTTCTTCTTGTTTTTCTATTGATGCTGACTAAGAAGAAGGTAACTGAGAAACATAAAAATAACTTTGAAAAGATGAACAGAAGAGGCAGAGAAGCCCTTTGAATTCGATGCCAGTTTAGGAGCCAGGGGAATCCTTTTACGAATCCTTTTACGAACCGTCCATTGAAAAAAAAAGAATCTCGTATGTCGTAATTTCACCAACTCTTATTGTCTTTGTCCATTCAGAATAATTCCCGATAAAATTAACTTCATTTTTGCTTGAGATAATGACAGCGAAAGCTCTAAAGCTTATGTCCACAGGTCACTTTAACGCCGACAATAGTTGGGGCCACACTCCTCTCGAACGTGGAAGAGAAAGAGTGAGCTTAAGGCTGATGCTCGAGCAAATGGAGCGTCTTTTCTTTTGGGTGAATTCGGAATTTATATGTACACGGTAATGGATACAATTAGATGATTCTCCGGAAGAATTTATATATATATATATATATATATATATATATATATATATATATATATATATATATTGGCTGGAATAAAAGCGTTCGGTGAATGGAAAAACAAAATAGTGGAAAAGGCTTATTAGTGGGCTGTTTTCATTTATTAATTTCAGCTGTGAAATTCCAAGTATTGCTCGACATTATTAAACTTCAGCCCTTCCTATCAAAGACTGTTAGAAAAAGTAGCAAGTGAAGACTTGAAATGAGCAGATATTTAAAATCTAATGAAGTTCTACCTAACTTGTCAATTATTGTGCAGAACATGCTTAGCATCGTTCATCTCTCTTTTCCCTCTTTCTTCACCAACCTCTCTCCTGGATGCGGATGGTCTGCACCCAAGCAGGCATCCATCGTTTGCTGCGCTCACTACTGGCTAACATGTGTTAGTCATGAAAATTATTTAAAAAGTCATAAATTTATTACAATTGTGTTAATTTAATCCTAATTTTTTAACAATTTAATTTTAAATATTTTGTATTTGTGTCAGTTCAACCCATTTGGCTAATTTTGACCTACCGACACCGACGTGACATTTTGAAATAATTTAATTATTTTTTGAAATTTTTATGTTTCTTTTTCTTTTCTTTACTTTAATTTTTATATAATGTTTTTCTACTTATGATTATTTATATTTCAGTAGTAATTTATTTTTTCTTTCTTCATATTCAAGAAAATTTATTCTGTAGGCTCTCTTCTGTTTTGTCTATATATTTGAGCTTACGATAAGGAAACATAAAAGTCAAAAATTGAAATTGGTTCGAGAAATCTAATGGTTTCGTCAAAAATTATTTATGGCTAGCCTTTAACCATCACACTGTCATTCTACAATGGACAATCATACTAGATACTTTCCAGAATAATATGAATTTTAAATAGGTTCACAACTTATCTAGACCTAACATATCCCTATGAGTACCTCTTCACTATCTCTTGCCATCACTCGATCTCACACTCGCTCGCTTTAGTTTTCCTAAATTTGATTAAATATATAAGTATTGTAACCATATAGTTGGGTCAGATATTCATCACTATATTTGCCTTACATGAAAATAGGTGAAAAATGAGTTAAATGGGTCATTTGGATTGGACTATTTTCAACTCGACACACCCATTTGATGGGTATGGTGCACTCAGTGCATGGATAAAATCTGGAGGGCTCTTGATTTTCAGAGCAACGTTGGTTTGGAATCAGGCAACGATTTTTGGAGTGAATTAAACGTGGAACAGAATCAGTACTCATGTAAATTTGCTAACAATCACCTTTCGGGTGGTTTGATCTAGACCTAGTTTATAGAGACGTGCTCGATGACCACGAAACTGTCGTTGTGGTGTCATGGCTATCCGCGAGAAGGTAGAACAAGGGTGAAGTTCACAGTCCACCTGCATTTTCTTTATCCCATAAGCCACCTCCATTTTCCTTCTCATGCACGAGTGAGACAAACCTCTCGTTGTTCAAATAAAAAGAGTGTGACACAACAGTGTGACACAACAAATTCCATTTGTTGCTTTTAGGCCTTGTTTGGTAACACTTCCAGAAATAATTGATTATGTTCTTTTATTTGTTCTTTTATTTCTTGGAGCAAAAATAGAACAGAAATCTGTTTGATAAATTTTTATTTCCAGGAACAAAAATCAATTTTTTTGTTCCCAAGAATAGATTTGAAACAAAATCAAAAGTAAAAAAAAAAAAAAAATGCTCCTTATTCCCAAGAATAATTCCTAAAATTAATTCCATTGTTTTCTCCTCTTCTCTTTTCTTCTTCTTCTTCTTCCTTTTGGCCGGTTACTGGCCTCCACCATGGCCGATGACCGGCCGGACGAGGGCCAACGACCTCACCGAGTTTCGCCAAACCACGGCGAGAGGCTTGGCCTCGCCGCATGACATGAAGCCAACCTCGCGCCGCCCGGGTAAGGTTGAGCCTCGCCGGTGGCTAGGCGAGGCTCGCCTTGGCCGGTGAGCTCACCAAACTTTGCCCAGCCGATCGCCGGCCACGACGGTGGTCACCTACAAAGGAGGAAGAAGAAGAGAAAAGAAAAGAAAAAGGAAAAAGAGAAAAATATAATAAAAATAAAAATAAAAACAAAAAAATTAAGAATCTATCAAACTCATTTCTATTTTAGAAATAGAAATTTTGGACAGTTACCAAAAGCGTTCTTTTACTCTCAAAAGAATTGTTCTCAATAATAGAATAAAAAATCATTTTTAATCAAAAATTATTTTTGGGAACAAAATCGTTACAAACGCGCCATAAGTGTGACATCCCGATTTTCCAATTACATTTTCAATAAATTGAGACGGGCATTTCGTTGGCACGCATATAGTTCTTTTCCTTGAGTCGGCCACTCATGTGAAAACTAGTCTATCGGGTGAAGCTGTTAAAAGTTTCTAATGCATCAGACTCGAGAATTTGACCAAGAAGCGACCTTTCGACCGAGCTAATCTGCAAGGGTCATTACGGCACAATTCTTGTCGATCAGCACTGAACCGACTTTTCTATCGATTGGGTACCCTGTGTTCGTATTTGAAACCTTGAGATTACCCCGACAACCGAAAGTCGCCAATGTTTCAAAGATGTACATTGTGGCTTGAGATGATCAACCATAGGTCAAATGCATGAAAATTTCTAAAGGCTACCCGATAGGTTGGGCCGTGCTAGTATCGTGCCAAAGTGAAATTAACCGCGGAATTGAGATCGAATTCAGAAATTGGAAGTCTAGTGTGTCACAAATCATTTTAGGAATATTAACTCATCTTTGGAAGATTTTTCATGCAATCAGAGTTCTTTGGCAAATTAAATCCAAAAATGGCTAATTTGGCTCGAGAAATTAGTAGGCCGCTTTTGGTCGCACTTTTGGGACTTAAGTTGGTTCTATGGACAAGTGAAGATGTGAATTGAAGTGTGGTGACATTGGATTAATTTTATGGACTTCAATTTGGACTCAATTGGAAGTTGATTGATTATAATTGAAGAATTTGATGTACAAGAATTGAACCCCGGCGGAAAATGGAAGTGCAACCATTGGAGAAGTTGTGGAGAATTTGAGTGAGTGGAAGATGACATGGGATGATGTCATGGTGGTTGAGGCCAAAGGTTGAGATCTTGACACGTGGACGGTGGAGATTTGCCCAGAGAAAAGGTGACCTATCACCATCATCTTCCTCCTTGAATCAAGGGACTTGTCTTGGGACTTGAGGAGGAGAGAGAGAGGAGGCCGATCGGAACCAGCAGCTCGCCCAGCCGCACCGCCGCCCCTCCGCCTGCTCAGCCGTTCGCATGCCCGTCGCCGGAGCCGCTCACCGCCGCTGTCGCCGCTTGCCCGCACGCCTCCTTCGCCCACTCGCCTCTCCGCCGTTTCTCCCCTCGTCCGCCACTCAGCAGCATGCCAGCCAGCCCAATGCCCCCTTCCGCTGCGTTCGTCGCAGCTGTCGCCGTTCGCCGGAGCCGTCGCGGTCGTCGCCCGTCCGTGCGAGGAGGCCCGCACGCCGCTCCGCCGGTCTCGTCGGCTTGTCACCCTCGTCCGCTGAGATCCAGCTCGTCCTCGCTTCCGTGGGTTGTTGTAGGCCGCTGATCAGCCACCTCCGGCCACCGTGAGACCCCGCCTGGCCGCCGTGTGCCACTGCCCGAGCTACCGCCCCCTCTCCGCCATTCCGCGCCCGACCAGCAACCGGCACCCCCCCGTTCGACCGTGAACAGCAACCAAGAAAATGGGTATGGCAGCCCATGTTTGGCCCATTTCGGCCGTCTTCTCGAGCCCGGATGCTCGGCCCGCCTTGAAGAAAGTCGATCCCCGCGTCGTCCCCGTCGCTTTGGTCCGCTCGGTTCGTTAATCCGGTGAGTTTAGCTCACTAAATCTTGATTAGAGGGTTAATGATGCTTTAGGTGTGTTTAGTTTATGTTAAGTGTTATTAGGTGGTTAGTTTAATTTATTTAAGTGTAGATTATATTAATGTGCTTGATTAACTTAAAGTGTGATTAAATTAAGGTTAAGTGAATGTTTACATTAATATAAACATTGATGTGACATAAATGAATTTATTTTTGATTTATTTTAATATCTTGAAATTATTTAATAATTTAATAATATATTATTATTCGAAATTATTAAAATATTATTATTTAATTATTTTCGAATAAATTTAATTATTTATTAAATTCCGAAAATTTTGTCGGACCCTAAATTCTCAGAATTTCGTGCTTTGATTCGCTGCTGTGTAGTTAGATTTTGAAATTGATGATTGGATATTATAAATTGAGTGTTTATTATGAAAAATATGGATATTATTATTTAATTAATTTTCGGAATAAATTTAATTATTTAATAAATTCCGAAAAATTATTTTGGGACCCTAAACTCTCAAAATTGCGTGCTGATCACTGCTGTGCATTTAGAATTTGAATTTGATGAATGTATGTGGCAAATTGAGTGTTGATTGTGATAAATATGGATTTTTATTCATAAAAACCCAAGTGTTGGGTTTTGATGCAAAATTGGATTTTAATAATTATATTAAATAGTGGGGTTTGAAAAAGTGAGATATTGGTCTTTTGATTCGAAATTAGCGTGTCCCCACACACGTGAGTAATTTTTGGAATATTTTTAATATGAAGAAAAATTGCCGGGATCACTATTTTAAGTGGAAGCGTTGAGTGAAATGCAAAGTGTCACTGGGGCCGAGTATGTTTTGGTGTGTGATAATTAAGAGGAACCGTCTGGGCTGTTGAGCCAGACTTGCCCCTATATGGGATGCCCACGCAAATGGTTGCGAGTCGCAGATGATTCTGGGCCCATGCTCCTTCGGGAATGCCGTCGACGTGCGACGAAGCCGCACTCCAAGGGGGGAGGCGATGCCTAGCTATATGCCAGTAGATAGCCGAACAGCGAGTAGGTTATGCCTTTGTGTGGCAGTGAATAATAATTGGAATGTGTGCTAAGTGCGATTGTGATTTATATGAATGTGATGGCGTTCCAATTGTTTGATTCATCATTACTACCTGAGATTGTGTGATTCAAGTTGTGCTAACCTGCAGGAAGGAATTTAGGCGAGGTAAGTTCTCTGTGTGACGTGGTTAGGCCACCCTTGGGCGTATTTTCTTTCTAATAGGGGTTTAGGGGGTTGAACTTGCTGAGACATTGTCTCATCCCGGTTTGGGGATTAAAATTTTAGGTCCCTAGATGGCGGTCGTGGAGGACCCGAAGCCCTAAGTCTGGAAAGGTGGAGACTGAAGTATCGGTGAACATGTCCTGCTAGTTGGTTTTAGGATAGTTCCCATTTTGTCGAGCTGGTCTATTTTGTAGACAGTCCAAAGTTGATTTAAACTAATGTGTTTGTAAATGAGTGTTTGGTATTATGATTGATTGCCTGCTTTTCTATCCCAAGTTAAATGTTGTTAGGGGATTTGTTTCGCTTTTGCATGCGTAATAAAATGAATGGGTCGGCGACGTATCCTGGGATGTCGCATATTTGATCGACCGCAGTGGGATGTGCGCGCGCTCGAGTTTCGGGGCGTGACAATAAGCGATCCAAAGAATATACTTAAAGATTTTTATATGGTTAATATCGAATAGACGAATTTTCGCTTGCAAATTTGAAGGGAGAGTCATGAGGTTCCATGCATTGAAAGCCAAATGGGGAGTTCCGAGATACATGCCGTTGGAAACTTTCACCGACCCGTCGAATGGGTGCCTTGTGGACAACACTTGCTTTCCCCATCCCTCTTGGTGATAGTCTCTTCCTCTAACCCTAATCTTTGGTCCCTAGTGGCCACTCTTCTAACATGGAAGGGGGAGGTGAGGGGTTCAAATCCCCACCTTCTTAGGGGGATGGGGTGGGGACGCGTAAGTTTCAAAAGTGGGTTTCGACTCCCACGCCCGCAAGAGGCGAGGGCAAAAGTCCGAGAGTAAGTGTAGAGTAGGGTGACCAAAAAAAAAAAAAACCCTAATCTTTGGCTTTCTTGCTTTGATCTCCTAGCTTTGATCTTTAATGGCGTCTCCGTCATCCTTGAACCGAGATTAGTTCTTTACTCTTAACTGAAAGGGCTAGTAATAACACCTAGAGGGGGTGAATAAGTGTAATAAAAATTTTCGCAAGATTAAGAAGTAATAATTGCTTGTAGAAAATCATAGATGAATTTAGACTTTAACAGTTTTAAACTTGAACAGATAAATAAAGCTACTATTGACTGGATTTCACTAAGAATTCAAAAGAGATTTTACAGTCTTGCGAACACAACTTCACAGTGATGAGTCTATACTGATCTCTCACAAAGTCTCACTATGAGTTTCTTTTTTTCGTAAACAACTTTGAGCTCAGTGAATGAAATAGCAAGGAACTAAGAAACTTCAGATTTTGAAAATTTTCTTTCACGCACTCTGTCGAACAACTAGAAAGTCCGCCTTAAATGCTCATTCATGCCATCACGACCATTGGCACTTTTTAAATGAATTCTTCCAATCTACTCGTTGGACAAAATCAATTAAAGAGATCTCGAGTCGTTTGAAGATTAATGTGAAAGCCCGTCAATCCTGTTCGTCCATATAATCAGAATCTTAGTTTCCATAAGTAGAACCTTCCAAGTTTGCTTGCTTTCCAAAAGATTTGATTAATGAAATTGTTTCTAATAAAGATAATCAATCATATAGATGATATATCCAGCCATAAGGATATCCGTAAGCCATACGAATTGAATCCTTGAAGAAATAAAAATAATTTCGCATCTAGATAAGTATTCATTCTTCAGTTTGGAAACTGTCAGTGTGGGCAAACTTTAAATCCTAAAGTCTGGCGATCTTCAAACTTTGACGCTAAAATCTAGAAGTCTTCATACTAGATTTTGGAAATGTTTTGTCAACTTCAAAACAGTTAAGGAGTTTTCTCCAACAATCTCCCCATTTTTGCTAGTGATAAAACTTTCCCCGCAGATTTGAGAACCTTTGACCTGCAAAACAACTCTTAGGCAATACATAATATCTTATAAAATTAAGTTGGTTATGACTTGAATGACATCGATTCTGCAACCACAGAAAACATGTTAATCCTGAAAAGATAAGATAATTAACTATCCAACCACAATCAGTATTACCAAAGTAAGTTACTACAGACGTCAAAAAGTCCAACAAATCCAACAAAGTTCAACAGTAAAAACAATTCAACAGTCAAACGGTCAAACCAAAGGTTAAATCATAATCAAATCAAATATGCACACATTCTCCCCCTTTTTGTCAATAGCAAAAAGTGGAGAAGAATAAAAAGAGTTTGATGAAATCAAGGCTTTTTGGGGATGCGAACAAGCTGGAAATGTCCCGTCAACTGAACTGTGTCTTCTAGCTTTCGCAAGGACTCCTTCACCTCCTTAACATCTTCAAATTTGGCTATCTCTTGAACTGTCTTTTGAATTTGAAGTTTAAGGTCTTGTACCTGATCATGAAACGAGATGGAGGTGGCTTTCAGTGCAGATTGAAGGTTATGAATTTCACACTTCATTCCATATTGTTGAGCTTTTATCTCCACAAGAAGCTCTAACAGTCTTTGAAAGTCTGCAGAATTCTTTGTTTGCGTACTAGCTTCAACATGATCAGTTTTAGGAGTGTTAAAGGATGAGGGAACTTCAACTTGTCGAACATCAAGACTTGGAGAGGATGCATCAATATTAACTTCAGAAAAATGAGAGGCATACACATCCTCCGGATCTCGGAGATCCGCTCACATCATCACTAGTAAAAACAGGTGAAGAAATAACTCTTTTTTTAGCAACTCCCCTTGTCTTTGTGTTTACAGGTGGAGAAAAGAATTCTTATTCTTTTTCTTGCTCATTAGCAGCACCCAAGTGACGTTCTGTTTCTTTTCCTTCTCATGCAGTTCCATTCTAAGTCTTCTTAGAATCCTTTGACAATGATACTGTAAATGTTGGCTCAAAAGAGTCATCTTGACCCTCTTCTTCTTCTGTTTCTCCTTCTTCTTCTCTTTCTTCTCTTTCTTATTCTCTTCATTCTCTTCTTGCTCTTCTCTCTTCGTCTGCTCTTCTTTCTTCACTTACTTCTCTTCTCTCTTCTCTTCTTTCACTTCCCTACTCTGTCTCTTCTCGTCCTCTTTCCTCTTTGTTCTGTGGTTGCTCAAAACTAACAAAGCTCTGTAGATTTTTCAAGGCAAATGCGGAGAGTGCGAGATCATCCTCATCTTCTTCATCCTGTAAGATAAGAGCTCTCCTTTTCTTGATAGGATGCAATCATTGGCTCTTTGCCTTTCCTTTTCTTCACAGCAGAGTCTTGTTTTGTTTTGGTTGGGGACTTCTCCTTCAAGCATTCCAATGCTTTATTCAGCTCATTCAGTCTCATTTTTGAAATCATCTTCAAACCTATCACCATAGGAGCAATGGTTTTGACATAAAGAGATTCTGTAAACTGAATGTGAAAATGTCGAAACAATCTGGTAACCAACGCAAAGTAAGGAAGTTGTCCATTGTCCTTCACAACAGTCATGTACATGTGCATCAGAATTGTGTGTGGCAACGAGAACTTCATCCTATTGTTGATAGCAAACTTCATCCTATTATTGACTTGGGTTGGATGCAGTTGATTACAACCTTGTGCAGCAGAATGTTGGAGGCAAACATTCTAGAATATGAAATTCCTCCTTCAGCAAGTCTGTCCCGAACAAGAGACAATGTTGCGTGACCAACAGACACATTTATTGATTGGAAACTCCCTCTTTCCACACCAATGACATCCGCCAGTGTCCACATCTACCACAAAGTCTTTTTCCCATATACCGTAAAACGAAATCTGTTCGCGTCTAAAAAAGATAGATTCAAATAGAAGTAAGCAATTAATTCATGGTAAGCGACAGAGGTTTCAGAACGGAATCTTTCAAGTTGAAGGAGAGCAAACTTCTCCCTCAGTTCACCTTCAAGGAATCCAGAAAATCAAAATCCATAGTTCGAGGGTTCATCACCCCCTCTCTTCAGCAAATTCGAATAAGTCTTTTTGTGATCTTTAGAACACAACAAATTCGTTCCCTCACCATGCACATTAGCAAACACACCCATCCTAGGCTAAAAATTCTCATACATTCTCTTATCACCATCTTTTACCCTAGGCTGATTAAAAGAACTAAACCACGGGTCACTTGGAAAATTGGCAAAAATCCTATTTGCCAAACCTTTAGGCACAATGCCTAACCTTTCCATTTGCCTTAGAAACAAGATCTCGTTCTTGTATCCTTTTTCTTGTAGAAACTCATCAACAAACGTCATCACAATACCACCCTGTTTCAACTAATTATAAAGTTTAAAGAGAAACTGGGGTTTCAACGTTCTTATGGGTTCAACATCTTCCACAATTTCTTCTTCCGCTTGTTGGTGCCATTTTAAAGTGTACCATTTTAAAGTTATGGCACTTAAGTGTCCCGGCGTGCCAAGTTATGGCACTCCAGGTGTCCTCACCTCGAGAAAAAAAGAAGAAGAAAGAGCAGGAATTCTGTATTCTAGGGTTTATGAAAATGTAAATGGAGAAGAAGAACTTCAACGGTATTTAAAGCAAGTGAAACAGTATACGAACAGTCACAAAAGAAGAAATAAACTACATTTTTCGACAATAAAAACTGCCAAAAATTTCAAAATTTCGAAAAAAAAATTTCTAAAAATAAATTAGACAAGTAACGATTCAAAAATCAACGTACCTTTTCAGGTTTTTCATGCCAAAATTAAATTACTTGTTTTGAAAAGAAATTAACTTACAGATGTAGTTTTTGGACATTCTGAGTCTGACTACCTTTAAACTTTAACCAGTAGAAGATATAATATTCAGGTGCGAATAGACTCAGATAGACTTTTCTCTAGTGGCTTTATAAAAATATATGCCAACTGATTCTTTGAGTCAATGAACTGAATCATGATTTTTCCATTCTGAACATAATCTCTTATGAAATGATGTCAAATCTCTATATGTTTCTCCCTTGAATGAAGAATTGGATTCTTCGTTAGATTGATGGCACTGATATTGCCACATTTGATCTCGGTGTACAATTCTTCAATTTCAAAATCTATTAGCTGTTGCCTTATCCACAAAATTTGAGAGCAACTTCCAAGAGCCACATACTCTGCTTCTGCTATTGATAGAGCTATAGTACTATGCTTCTTTGAGAACCAAGACACTAGCTTATTGCCCAGCAGTTGATAAGTACCGGAAGTACTATTTCTATCAACTCTACATCCTGCTAAATCTACGTTTGAATATCCAAAGAGAGTAAAGTCTCATTCTTTAAGATACCACAGACCTAGCTTTAGAGTAGTTGCAACATATTTGATAATCCGTTTTGCAGCACTTAAATGAGATTCCTTGGGATTTGATTAGAATATAGCACATATGCAAACACTAAACAAAATGTCAGGTCTAGATGCAGTAAGATAAAGAAGCGAACCAATAATACTCCTGTAAAGCTTCTAGTCAACATTCTTTCATCCTTCATATTTGTCCAATTTTGAAAAACTTGACATTGGAGTCTCTATCTTTTTGAATTCTCTAATCGAAATTTCTTGATGAGATCTTTTGCATACTTTTCTTGATAAATAAAGATACCTTATTTTGAATGTTTAACTTGCAATTCTAGAAAGAATGTTAATTCACCCATCATACTCATTTTGAATTCATCCTGCATACATCTAGAGAATTTCTTGCATAAATTTTTATTAGGAGATCCAAAGATAATACCATCAACATAAATTTGAATCGATAGAAAATATTTTTCCCTCTCTTTTGATGAATAAAGTAGTATCTACATTTCCTTTAGCAAAACCATTTTGAGTTAAGAAATTACTTAACCTTTTATACTAGGCTCAAGGTGCCTGCTTCAGTCCATATAGAGCCTTTTTTCAGTCTAAGACTGAGTCTAGCTTTCTTGGATCTTCAAAACCAGGTGGCTGTTTTACATAAACTTCTTCTTGGATAAATCCATTTATAAATGCACTTTTTACATCCATCTAAAATAACCTAAAATTTTCATAGCAAGTAAAAGCAAGTCATAATCTAATTGTTTCTAACCTCGATACTAGTGCATAGGTCTCGTCATAATCTATTCCTTCTTCTTCCGTATATCCTTTGGCCACGAGTCTTGTTTTGTTCTTAATCACTTTTCCTTTCTCGTCCACCTTGTTCCTGAAAACCCATTTAGTTCCTATAATAGACTTACCTTTAGGTTTAGGGATTAGCTCCCAAACATCATTGCCGCTGAAATGTCTGAACTCTTCTTGCATAGCTTAAATCCAGCTTTCATCATATAGGGCTTCTTCTATACTTTTGGGTTTTATTTCAGAAATAAGTGCTAAAACACTAGACTCTTCTCGCCTTTTGGATCTAGTGCGAATGAATTCATCAATGTTGCCAATGATAAGTTCTTTGGGATGACTTGACTTATGCTTCCAGTTGCTAGTTAGTTTGAGAGTCTGCTGATTCTCTACTTTAGTTGAATCTTCTGGTTCTGCTTGATGTTGATCTTTAGAAGTTTGAACCACTTCGAGGGAAATAGACTTTGTGTAGTCTAGAGCAGTTCAGATTCTTCATATTGAGTCCGATCTAGTTGATTTTGCATAGTATCTTGAAACTTGACATTCATAAATTCTTCCACAGATTGAGTCTTCTTATTGAACACTCGGTATGTTTTGCTTGAGGTAGAGTAGCCAATGAAAATTCTTTCATTTGATCTTTCTTCAAACTTCCCAGTTTGGTCATTTGCATTTTTTAAAACATAACACTTACAACTGAACACATGAAAGTAAGAAACGTTTGGTTTCTTCCCTTTAAACACTCTATAAGGAATTTTCTCTAGAATAAGCCTAAAAAACGCTCTATTAATGATGTAGCAAGCTGTAGAAGCTGCTTCAACCCAAAATCGAGAGGAAATTTACTCTCAATTAAGAGGGTTCTGGCCATATCTTATGAGGATATATTTTTTCTTTCCACAACCCCATTTTGTTATGGAGCGTATATAGAAGAGAAAACATGCTAGAAACCAAATTCATCACAGAATTTCGCTAAGTCTTGATTTTCAAACTCACCTCCATGATCTGTACGTATGCTTGAAATAGCATCTCATTTTTCATTTTGAACTTTTTTAACAAACTTTGAAAAGTGGAGAAGTCTTTAGACTTGTTTGCTAGAAAGTAAACCCAAGTAAAATGAGAGTAATCATCCATAATTATTAAGCAATATCTCTTTCCACCAATACTTTGAGTTTTGGTTGGTCCAAAGAGGTCCATATGTAGAAGCTGCAAAGCTCGATTAGTAGAAACTTGATTTACAGATTTAAAAGAACTTTTCCAAAAACACAAGGAGTGCATAATTCAAATTTTTGAAAAGTCATGTTGGGAAGACCACAAACAAGCTTTTTGGATGAAATTTTGGCAATCTGTTTCATGTTAATATGATCAAGCTTTCAATGCCAAAGATTTGCTTCATCTTTAATGAAAATAAGACACTGAGAACTTTCTGGTTTTATGTCCAGAAAATAAATGTTCCCATGTCTTCTCCTAGTAAAAGATTGAGAGAAATCTTTACTTGTTCATAAACAGATGCCTTCTTGGAAATAGAATTTAAATCCAGTATCGCAAAGCTAACTTATGCTGAGTATATTGTAATTCAGTCCTTTCACCAAAAAGACATTGTTAATAGTTAGGCTTCCAATATTCACAGTTCCACATCTAATAATTTTTCATTTACTATTTCCACAAAATGAGACTTTTTCACTATTTATTTAAACAAGTTTTATAAAGCAACTTGAATCTCTTGTCATGTGTCTCAAATAGCCATTATCCAAATACCATTTGATCTCTTCTTGATAGTGACCTATGATCAAAAGAAGAACTCAAGTTTTCTTTGGTACCAATTGTTGGAGAAATCTTCTTGAAGTGTTTTGAAGCTGACAAAACGTGTTTCCATCAGTCTAGTCTGAAGGTTTGCAGACTCTGCTATTTAAAGTCTGAAGACCTCCGGATAACAAGACTCAAGACTCAAGACTATTCTCATTAACAGTTTCTAATCCAGCGACGAAGGCGATCCAGAGCCAAAGTGTTTGGTTGAGGATTTGGTCTTATCCACTAGAGAAGATCTATTGGATGGATATAAGATAACGGATTCATCTATTCATCGAGATTGATTCAATGATCAAGGATCCGATGATTGGCGAAATATTTGTGGAATGATCTACTTATGGAAACCGAGATCCTGATTGTATGGGCGAACATGATTGATGGGCTATCGACACGTTCCTTTAATAGCTCGAATAATCTTCTTGATTGATTCTGTCCAACGGGTAGATTGGATGAATTCCTTTGGTAAGTGCCAACGGGTATGATGGCATAAAGGAGTATAAAAGGAAGACGAGTCAGCTGTTCGAAGAGGTGCGCGTTAGAAGAATTCCAAAGTTTGAAGCTTCCTGTTGTTAAGTCAATTCATTTGAGCGAAAAACCTGTACTCAAAAGAGAGTTTATACTTGTGAGAAACCTTGAGGAAGTGTGAAAAAACATCCACACTGTGGAATCAAGGAAGAACTGTGCTGTAACATCTCTTTTGTTCATAGTGGAATCCAGCCGATAGGCTGTCAGTGCGGAAGAGTGGACGTAGGCTTAGAATAAGCCGAACCACTATAAACATTGTGTTCAATTTTCTCTTCCTTACTCTTTACTTTGCTTTGATCGTAATTTATTTTGGTTAAGCAAAAAGAGTATTTCCTTTCTATTATCTCGCTTAGTATTACGGTGGTATCTCGAAAATTGTTGTTGCACCTATTCACCCCCCTCTAGGTGATTATACTAGCTATATCAATTGGTATCAGAGCTCGTGTACTCACTTTGTTTGAAGTGTTTTACTTCAGAGATAAAGATCAATGGCTAGTATGCTAGCACCAGGGCTGGTGGAAGGGCAAAGCAATACCAGACCACCCTACTTTGATGGAAAGGATTACAACATCTGGAAAAACAAGATGAAAGCATTCCTACGATCAAAGGATCCTCTGGAATGGGACGTTGTAGAAAAAGGAATTACTCCTAAAGCTGCACCTGTCTCAGAGAGAGGAAAAGAAATTGTTGAGTCAAGAGAAATAACTCAGGAAGAGATAATCAAGAGACAAGCACTCAATGCAAAAGCAATTTATTCTTTATATTGTGCTTTGTCACCTACTGAATATAACATAATATCTTCTTGTGATAAAGCAAAAGAAGTCTGTGATAGATTACATATCACTTATGAAGGAACAGATCGAGTGAAGGAGATTAGAATCAACATTCTCCTTGGTCAATATGAAGCCTTTAAAATGATATCGGGAGAATCTATAACCCCGACATGTTTAGTCGTTTTACGATATCGTGAATGGTCTTGAAAATCAAGGTCAACCGATCTCTGATCCCATGAAGGTAAACAAGCTGCTGCGAGGACTCTCCAAGGATTGGAACCATATAAATACTTCAATAAGAGAGACGCAAAGAATCATGCCACTATCTGTCGACGAGCTTGTTGGAACTCTTCAGTCTTATGAAGTGGAGCGAATCAATGAAGATGAAGATCCTAAAGGTAAGAAATCCATTGCATTAAAATCTAATGATGATTCTGATGCTACAGATTCTGAAGACGATATGGATGATGAGGGGCTTGCTCTCATGATAAGAAGATTCAGAAAGCTTAACAGAAAAGGGAAAAGATTCAATTCAAGGAAACAGAGCTTTCAAAAGCATCAGACCAAGTCAATTGATGATGAATCAAACAATTATGCAGTCTGCTTTGAATGTAAGAAAAAGGGACACATCAGACCCAACTGTCCTCTTCTGAGAAAGAAGAAAGGAAAAGCTGAAAAGTCTCGAAAGGCTCTCAAAGCCGAAACTTGGAGTGATACAGAGTGTGAAGAAAGTGACGATGAATATGCCAACTTATGTCTGATGGCGCAATCAGACTCAGACTCAAACTCTGGATCAGACTCAGACAGTGAATTTGAAGTAAGCAATTTTAAAATTCCTGTCAAGGTTTCTAAGTATATTGATGAGCTGTGTTTTAGTCTTAAGACTTCTCTTAAAAGGATTTCCGAACTCAAAAAGGAAAATTCTGTCTTAAAACAACAAGAAAATGCTTTGAAAGAAAATGTGAAATGTTTAGATGTGAATGTTTCATCTCTTAAAGAAAATGAAGTCAATCTTTTGAAAGAAAATGCATTCTTAAAAAATGACTTACCAAATATTTCAAAAAGATTTTCATTAGGATCTCGAGAAACTTGAAAAATTCTTTCAGCTCAAAGACCCTACTTCAATAAGTCTAGTCTAGGTATGACAGAAAACTATTCCCTTGATTGATTTTCCTAAAGTGAAAGAAAGGATTAAGCAAAGACCCTTGAGAGAGGCTTACAAAAATCATTTCAAAAAGTTTTTTGTAAAGTCTGTAGGCTGAAACGCCCTCAGATGTTCAAAGTGCAATAGCCCGGATCACTTTGAAAAAGAGTGTCCTATGGTCTGGAAACCTGTTAAGAAAATATGAGCTAATACTGTTTATCTTACTAACACCAATGGACCCAAGAAAATATGGGTACCAAAGAAAGCTTGAGTTTCTTTTGTTAAATGCAGGTCACTATCAAGAAAAAGGTGAAATGGTACCTAGATAGTGGATGCTCGAGACACATGACAAGAGATTCAAATTGCTTCATAAAGCTTGATCAAATGAATGGTGGAAAAGTTTCCTTTGGAGGAAATAGCAAATGAAGAATAGTGGGACTTGGAACTGTGAAGATTGGAAACCTCACAATAAACAATGTCTCTTTAGTTGAAGGACTCAACTACAATCTGTCTTCGGTGTCGACCAGCTATGTGATACCGGTTTCAAAATCTACTTTCAAGAAGGAATATGTTCAGGAACCAGTAAAGACTCTACTCAGTCATTTATGGGTCGAAGGCATGGAAATATCTACCTCCTGGATGTAAAACCAAATGAATCGCAATGTCTAATCTCAATACAAGACGAAGCGAGCTTATGGCACAAAAAGCTTGGGCATATTAACATGAAGCGAGATAGCCAAAATCTCAAAGAAAGAAGCTTGTTCGTGGTCTACCCAATTTATCATACCAAAAGTCTGACTTATGTACACCATGCATATTGGGAAAACATGTAAGAAATTCCTTTAAACCAATAAATCAAGTTTCAACTAACCGTGTACTGTAACTTTTGCATATGGATCACTTTGGACAAACCAGAACTCAAAGTATTGGAGGTAAGAAATATTGCCTAGTAATTGTGGATGATTACTCACGATTTACTTGGGTGTACTTCCTGGCAAGTAAGTCTGAAACTTTCTCTTATTTTGAAAAGTTTGCTAAAAGAGTTCAAAATGAAAAAGGATATGCAATCTCTAGTATAAGAACAGACCATGGAGGCGAATTTGAAAATCAAGATTTTACAAAATTCTGTGATGAATCTGGCTTTAAACATGTGTTCTCCTCTCCATATACTCCTCAGCAAAATGGAGTTGTGGAAAGGAAGAATAGATGTCGCGACCAATTTTTCGAGGTGTGAACCACCTAAAATTTGGCTAATGGATTATTAAGCCTAGACTTAATTCAGGCTCTCCCAAGCCCATACCAATTCGCGACTTAAATTCAAGTTCTTAACATGCAATTTATTTTTTAAACAGGAGTCGCCACTAATATATTTTTTTGGTGGGTCGATTAGAAACTCAAGTAAAATAACAGGAGTTTCACTTTACTCCTACGAACTAGAGACCATGGGTACGGGGACTTGGTTACACTAGATTTCTCTAATGCCCTTTCTCGGTACCATTCTTTTATTTTCAAAAATGTTTTTGCGGGCAGCTTAAATTGATTTTAAATCTATTTTCCTAACATGTGAGATGATCATGCGGGTGCGCAATTCACCAATTTAACACCCAGATAAATAATAAATAAATTGCAAAAACTTACCTCAAAGCAACGAAAGCATCTGCAATGTTAAGTTAAAAACCACATCAACAACCTTAGATATGATTTATAATTGACACGCAATTTTTTTTTTTTGTTTTCACTTAATTAATGATAACCATGCTTTATGTAATGCAATATTAACTCAATGACCTAATTCTAATGACATGTAATTTCTAATTAAATGGGCCTAGCAAAAATACTAAATGACATACATCTCAGTAAATCTAGCTCTAATGACGTGCATATGACATTTTTTTTTTTTTTTTCCTAAAAGAATGCATTTTATCCTAAATAATAAAACTAATTTAACCTATGACATTTTTTTATATTTTTCATGAAATTCGAAATTTGGTGAAATGTGAAAATTATCTAATTAGATTAAGATCCTATTTAATTTATATTAGGCGTTAAATTGAGCCAAATCCTAATTTAAACTAAAACATTATCTTAACCTAATCTAAAAAATACCTAAACTTATAACAAATTGAGAAAAAGTATTATATAAAATTAAACTAAGTGCAATTTAACCTTAATGTAATGACGTACAAAATATGCCATAATCCTACATGACATATGAATGATGATTTTTTGTTGTTTTTCCTTTTTTCCTTTTTTTTTTAAATTTCGAATTTAACAATTGCCAAATAATTAAACATGCAATTCAAATTAATGAAATGAAAATCTAACATCCTAAATTCATGTTTTTGATATTTTTTATTTCAAAAATTCAGAATAAATAAAAATTTTAGTCTATATATGTAAATTACCCTAAAGCATGCAATATTCTAACTTAAACACATTTCAAGATAAATAAAGTAATCAGGACAAAATAGATCATCCAAAATCATCAAAAATATCATACATCGTTCAGATCAAGAGGTAATATTTCGCTAATAAAATCGATAAATTGATCTTAAGCCTTAAAGATCAAAATATCAATTTTATTCCCGTTGATTAATTATTTCATCTAAAGCCTTATAGATGAAATAAAAAAAAAATCCAATCAGCGATTTGCGAATCGGGTAATATGTTGGAATTTCCAATCATGTATTAAGGATTAATTATACTAAAAAAAAATGATAAAGTAAAATAAAATAAAAATAAAATAAACTAGAAAAAAACTACCTAATGAGGAGGACAGCAACGTCGATGGACAGCCGGAGAGGGGGTGGCCGGCATCGAAGCTCCGGCGAGGGGACCGGCGGAGGTGCGGCGCCTGGCGCGGCTAGCAGACGGCGACGAAGAGGCTGGGCAGAGGCGCAGCGTCAGCGGGGGCAGGAGCACGGTCGTCGGACGCGGGCTGCTGGCTTCGGGTGTTGGGTCGCGGCGTCGGGTGCTGGGTTGCGGGCGAAGGCGTTGCGATCGGCGAAACAGAGGTGCGGGCGTCACAAGGCGGTGCTCGGGCAGCGAGCGGAAGCGTCGGCGAAGGGGGAAACCGGGTGCTGGCGGGGCGAGGCGAGGGCGAGCTCGCGGGTCGCTACGACGTCGCGAGAGACGAGCGCCCGGGGCTGCGGCGGAGCAGGCCGGCCGGGCGCTGCTGCGGGATGAGCAAAGTGGCGTCGGGCGACAGGACAACAGCGGCGGCGGTGGCGCGGCGAGCAAGGGGCTCGGGCTTCGGCTTCCGGACGGCATCGGCACGGCAAACAGGGACCAAACTCCGGCTGTTGGGCGGCGACCAGCACGGGGGACGAGCGAGGGGGGTGCCGGTGTGGCGGCCGGCGCTGGGTTCGGTGACTGCGGAGGAGGCGGGCGCCGGTGGGGACTCCACGAAGAAGATGAAAAATTGTTGTTGCTCCTTTTTTTTTCTTTTCTCTGCCTCACCTGTCGTACATCCTCTCACTCCTTCTCTCACTGTTCCTCTCTGCGCTCACGTCTCCTCTCTTTTTTTTGACTTTTGAACCCGAGAGAAACCGAAGGAAAAGGCCTTATCGGAAGAAAGGAAAAAAACAAGTTTTGTTTTTCTCTCGATTTTCTGAATTCCCCCACTTACACGAATTTTTTTAGCGGATTCTCTCTCAATTTTTTCGCACTCAATTTTCGAAAATCCCCCCATTACGAAAAATAAAGCTCTCTTTTATACTAATTCCGAATGGCCGCTTTGTATGGCATTTTTCGAGTTTCCATCTTCCGTCGCATTAAATCAAAGCTACAAATCAGAGCATGATTTTGTGATCAGCTCAATCCTGCTCAGATTTCTTCCATTTTACAAAATTCTTGCCTCTTATTCACTTGATTTTTAAATTGCTTCTGCATTTAACGAAATCCGAATGCTAATCAGATTTTCAAATTTCCTTACATACTTCAATCAAATCAATTTCCTCCATTTTTATTTTTTCTTTTCAAAATGCAATTTTATTTTTCCAAAATTAGGTGTCAACAGCTGCCTCTTTTTGAAGGTGAGCTCGTAGAGGTTGCCTTCAATGACAAATTGAGACCTAATTTTAATTATGCACATGCACTAAATGACTTTTTGTTTTTGTTTTTGTTTTTGTTTTTTTTTTGGAAAATGAATCCCATTTTGAAATGAAATTTATATGATGCATGGAAATGCTAATGCAAATGATAAAGGAACTTACTTGGAATTACTTACCTTCGGGGATGGTAGAGTAACTCAAGATAGATTGGTGTTACACGTCCAGAACCCGTACCATTTTACGGTCGCCCAAAATAGTAACATGACTTCTAACTGCTTTCCTAGGACCCGTACCATTTTACGGTCGCCTAGTATGGCATTGTTTGGTTGTGTCTAGGACATGTACTATTCTACGGTCACCTAAATGAGATTGTCTAGGACCCATACCATTCTATGGTCGCCCGAACTGAGGTTGTCTAGGACCCATACCATTCTACGGTCGCCTAAATGAAAAAATGATTTTTTAGGACCCGTACCATTCTACAGTCGCCTGAACTGAAGTTGTCTAGGACTCGTACCATTCTACGGTCGCCTAAACGGGGATTTGTTTTCCAGGACCCGTACCATTCTACGGTCGCCTAAACTGAGGTAATTGCTTTTCCAAGACCCGTACCATTCTACGGTCACCTAGACTAAGGCTTTGCTTGGCTAGGACCCGAACCATTCTTCAGTCGCCCAGCCTTGCGACAGAAATCATCCAACCAGGACCCAAACCATTCTTCGGTCGCCTTAATCAAATTGAATCTGGAGGAAAAATCTTTGGGGGACAACTCCATTGAGTGTCGATGCTTGGAAAGGAATACCTGTACAATGACAAGTATTTAAAGTATGGATAGAGATAGACTTACCTGATGACATCTCTGTTCCTTGGGGATATGTTTCCTGCAAAACACAGTTGTAGGAAAAGCAATATGCATTCACAAACATGCCTTAATTCAAATGAGGCTCATGCGTGATGATTTCTATCAATCTTGCATTGCCTAATTTTCATTGAGAAATATCTAAAAAGAATTTTCCAATCTGAACACATGAGTGTCATGGATGTGTCAAATGAGGGATCTTTTGGTCTGAAATGACTTTTCTCTCATCCTTATCAAAAATGGTCGTTTCATGCTGACCTTTGACGCAAGATTTTGACAATCACTCTATCTCACTGTCATCATGCCAAAACAAGGTTTTGTACAATCTCGCAAGTGGTACGACCTTACCAATCTTAGAGGTCTTTAGCATGGACCGTAATGTGGGTCTGGTCAATGGCTTAACAAAAGGGACTCTTTGAGTCGAGACTTTTGAAAGAATGAGTGATATTATGTAATCATCTCGGGGTTTACAAGTCAAGAACCCTACAAAATGAGAAAGAAATAATCTTGCTCGCACTTCTTCGAGCAATGCTTAAAACATGTGAACCCCTAGGTTAATTCAAGTGCCATAATCTGAAGAGACTTTGCAAGGGACGTAACATAGGCTTGGTTCATGGGTTGAGAAATGAAAGGATCATTAGGCTCAAAAAGTGTTTAGGGGGGTTAAAGTTGGTGATCATCTTGACATTTCCACCACTTTCCTTCTCCATTGTCGAAGATTTTTTATCACAACTCCATTGATTGCAACAACATTTGAGAGCTTTTTTTTTTTTGGTACCACCTTGTTGGGGATACGACTCAAGTATTTGATTTTTCTTTTTTTGGGGATTGGCCTTGCTTTTACCAGGCACACTGCTTTTTCATGCCCCTATTTTTTGCACTTTTTTTTTTTTTGAACTTGCACAACCATCCTTTACAGCATTCTAAGCCATGTTACTTGAACGATTCTTTTTGCCTTGCCCCAAAGGTGGGGATGATCACCAACGGGTTTAATATGAAATAAATTCATAGGCTCAAGTGGGCTATGCAATGGATAGAAGTGTATAGGATAAAGAAAGAATTGCTCTTCATCATCTTAAGGCACTTCAAATTACCGTACGAATTACACTGCAAAAGCAATATTCGAAGATCGATGCAAGTGGGAGCAAGAAGATTCCTACCATTCATTTCAAATTTGTCCCAATGTGGGATGATCCTTGACAGGGGTAATTTTAAAAGAATCTCCATAAGTGTATAGGGCTCAAAGGGGTTGAGCAATGGATCACCTGTAGTGTTTGGGATAGAGAAAAGAATGCCTCTCATCACCTTGGTTGACGTATCCTTTGCGAGATAGCCCTCTTCCTTGCGGGCATGGAATCTTTCACATGACTCACTGGGGGTTAGTGCATGAAACAGCGTATGGAACAAGGTTTGCCTTTCGTCATTCCAAAGTACTCTATTTGACACATTCAGTTCATCTCACACAATTCATCAAGGAAGAAAAATGCAAGATTTGCAAAAAATTTGAACAATTGAACTCATTGAAGCAATTTATTCATCATTGAAATGCTTGCAGTTCAAAACATGACATGGCAAATTCTATCATGGGTAATATTTCTTGATAGCATCTGAATTAACAGGAGTGGAAAACTCACGACCATCCATTTCTGCCAAGATCAAGGCACCGCCAGGAAGTACCTTCTTTACCACATATGGACCGCCGTAGTTTGGAGCAAACTTGCCTTCGGGATCTAGAAAAATTGGCAACAACTTCCTTAGGACTAGGTCATTTACCTTGAAATGTCTCGGCCGCACCTTCCGATTGAAAGATCTAGCTACTCTCTGCCGATATGCTTGGCCATGGCGAGAGCCTTCGCCTTTTCTCGTCGATCAAGTTCAACCGCCGAATCTTTGTTGTGACCATTCCGCCTTAGACAAATCCACTTGGGATAGAACTCTCAGAGATGGAATCTCCACTTCCACGGGTAAAACTGCCTCCATGCCGTACACTAGAGCAAAAGGGGTTGCCCCAGTGGAAGTGCGGATCGATGTCCGATACGCCATCAGTGCGAAGGGTAACCTGTCGTGCCAATCTCGAGAATTCACGGCTGTCTTAGCCAAAATCTTCTTAATGTTTTTATTGGCCGCTTCAACGGCCCCATTCATTTGAGGGCTGTAAGGAGACGAATTCAGATGCTTGATTTTGAACTCTCCGAACAACTCATCAACAAGTTTGTTGTTTAAATTGGTCCCATTATCAGTGATGATTAATTTAAGAACACCATAGCGAGCAATTATGTCACGTTTGACAAACTTCACCACATTACGAGCAGTGACACTTGCAAAGGATGTAGCTTCGATCCATTTGGAGAAATAGTCTATCGCCACCAAAATGAATCGATGTCCATTTGAAGCCTTGGGATTGATTGGGCCAATCGCATCAATACCCCACATCAAGAAAGGCCATGGCTCGGAAAACTGATGCAGCTCAGTTGGAGGAACATTTATTTTATTTCCATGAATCTGGCAGCGATGACAACTCCAAACATACCGGATGCAGTCACTTTCCAAAGGTGAGCGAGTATCCTAATCTCATAATCTTCTTGGCCAACATGTGTCCATTCATATGAGGGCCACATACCCCCTCGTGCACTTCTTGCATGATTTGAGTGGCTTCGACTGCATCTATACATCGCAACAAGACAGAATCGTAAGATCTCTTGTATAAATTCTCACCACTGACGAAAAATTTCGAGGCCATCTTCGTGATGTACTTCCTATCAGCCCGAGTGCTTCCTTCAGAAATTCTTGTTTTTTAATGTAATTCATGATATCGTAATACCATGGTTTTCCATCAGATTCTTCAGTCACAATCATTCAATAAGCCGGCTTCGGCAAAACTTCTATTTTTAGAGGCTCAACCTCCAAACCATTAGTGACTTGGAGCATAGAGGACAACGTCGCAAGTGCGTCTGCAAATTGATTATGAGACCTCGGCAAGTATTCAAACGAAACATCCTTGAACTCTTTCACCAGATTTTCTAAATACTTGTGGTATGGGAGTAACTTGGCATCCTTGGTCTTCCATTCTCCCACGGTCTACAGTATGATTAGTGCAGAATCTCCAAACACTTTTAACTTAGCCACACCCATTTCAATTGCGGCTTGAAGCCCGATGATGCAAGCTTCATACTTGGCTACATTGTTAGTGCATGGAAATATCAATTTTGCAGCTATCGGATAGTGTTGCCCACCTGGAGATATCAGAACTGCCCCAGTACCTGAACCAGATAAGTTTACAGCTCCATCAAAGAACATCTTCCATGAGTCTCCATCTACACTCAAGACACGGTCATCAAGGAAACTATCATCATCATTAGGGATTCCTGAATTCTCAGCCAGTAGATCAGCGATCGCTCGGCCTTTAACCGACTTTTGTGGCATGAATTGCACATCAAATTCGGAAATCAAGATTTGCCATTTGGCCAACTTACCCACCAAAGCTGGCCGATCAAGTAGGTACTTGATAGGGTCGTTCTCAGTCACGAGGAATGTCTGATAATGTAGTGTGTATTGTCGCAATCTATGCAACACCCACACCAATGCCACACAAGTCTTTTCAACCTCAGAATACTTCAACTCCAATACAGTGAACTTCTTGCTGAGGTAATAAACGGCCTATTCTTTTCTGTCAACAGGACTTTCTTGAGCCAACATTGCACCCAATGACTCACTATGAATAGTGAGATAGAGAATCAAAGGATGCCTCGGTGAGGGTGGGACAAGAATTGATGGATTCATCAAATACTGCTTTAGCTTGTTGAACGCTTTTCGACACTCATCATCCCAGCTAACTTGTGCATTCTTCTTTAGAAGCTTAAAGAATGGCTTGGCAATTTCAGAGAGTTGGGAAATGAATCTCGCTATGTAATTCAATCTTCATAAAAGGCTCCAAACTTCTTTCACCGTTGATGGAGGTTGTAATTCACATATGGCCTTGGCCTTGGAAGGGTCGATCTCAATCCCTTTACTGCTCACAATAAATCCAAGCAATTTACCGGATGTTGCTCCGAACACGCATTTAGCGGGATTTAGACGAAGCTTGAACTCACGAAGTCGATCAAACAACTTCTTCAAGGTTTCGATGTGGCTTCTTCCTGGTCGAGTCTTTGCAATCATATCATCAACATAGACTTCAATCTCCTTGTGCATCATGTCATGAAATAAGGCGACCATGGCTCGCTGGTAGGTTGCCCCCGCATTCTTGAGTCCGAAAGGCATGACCTTATAATGAAAGGTTCCCCACGGGGTAATAAATGCAGTCTTCTCCTTGTCTTCCTCCTTCATCCTTATTTGATTGTACCTAGAAAAATCATCCATAAATGAGAATAGTTCAAAGCCAGCAGTACTATCCACAAGGACATCTATGTGTGGTAATGGAAAATCATCCTTTGGACTAGCTTTGTTCAGATCCCGATAGTCAACACAAACTCGAACTCGACCGTCCTTCTTCATCACTGGCACAATATTAGCCACCCATTCGGGGTATTGTGAGACTTCAATAAATCCCACATTCAAGAGCTTCATCACTTCTTCTTCTATTCTCTTCGAGAGCTCGGGCTTAGTCCTCCGCAACCTCTGCTTCTTAGGTGGCATGTCCGGATTAGTGGGTAGGCAATGCTCCACGATTGATGGGTCTAGCCCAAGCATGTCAGCATAGGTCCAGGCAAAAATGTCTTGATATTCCTCCAAAGAATCGAATTAGGCGCTCAACCTCGTCTTTGGGGAGATTTGCCCCAATTTTCACCTCTTTGACTTCTTCAGTGTCACTCAAATTGATAGTGACGGTCTGCTCAGATGTGAGAGGCTCAGCTTTTTCATGTTGCTCCCAGCTACGTTGCACTTCGATGGAGTCTTCGATCGAGTCTTCAAGACTATCCTTATCAACACTTGTTGCAATGGATTGGACCATTTCCACACATTTGCATGTCATAGGATTGTTCCTGAAACATAAAGTAGATATATCAGAAAGACAAACAGAGTAATCAACATCCCTTTTTTAAAATTAAAAGAAAAATTTTTGAAAAAAACATTTTTTGAAACATTTTGACATGAGGAAGCATGATGAAGCCTGTGCCTCGAGTTCTCCTTGGATTTTTCTTTTTCGTTTATCGGTTGGATATCATCACAGGGCTAGTTTGGTGTACCTCATCATGCCCTCAAAATAAAATTTGTAATTTCATTGAAATTCATCAATCAATTACATTTATTGAATGGAGAAAATGCAACACTCAATTAATAAAAGAAGAAACTGAAAACATCATTTAGAAAATAATAAAACTTCCCACGCAGGGGAATGTGCAAAAGCAACAAAAGAGTTACTCTTGTGGGCCAAGGCCCATCTCTTCAGGGGGTCCTTCATCAATGGCTCCTATGATGAGGTTGTCAAATAGGCTTGCAACTCCTTCTAGCTCATCGTCAGAGTTCTTTGCCTTCGAGGGTGTCGAATTATCCATGCCACCCCATCCATTTGGGACTATCTCACTAGGGTCAATGTAATAGCTAGGAGGGGTTGAATACTTCACCAGGTAATCAAATTTGCCACTAGGCTGCCCCAAAGTGTCTATCACTTCCGCTTCTTCATGCATCATTCTTGGAGGACCAGGGAATGTCTCGTGAATGCCCGGGGGTAGTGGGTTTTGCCTCTCTCACCCTTGGTTAGGTGGCAAGCTTCGCCTCTCTTGTCTTCATCCTTCAGAACTTCCCCCACCTCGTCCATAGTACCCTAAACCAGCAGAACGGGACCTCTGAGGGGTTTCAATGGGGCTTCGAATGCCTTGAGCATTTCTCCCAAGACCATTGCCAGGGACAAAGTCATTCCCAACCATAACTCTTCCCACCATGAGGGCAACATTTGATACTTCAGGGGTAGGCAGTGATGAACCCCGAGAAGCATGTATAGTGGACACCAACTCAAATGAGTGGTAACTTGATTCAAATTGGGAATTCGGCTCCACATAGGGGATAGCCGTCTCGTGATAAATCCAGTGGTCTTCCTCACCATACACGGTGACCAACTTCCTTTCAATCACAAATTTCACAGCTTGATGTAGACTTGAAGGCACCGCTCCAAAGAAGGTGTATCCATGGTCGCCCTAATAGAAGATTGAATGCGAGGAATGTCCAAAGACTTGAAAGGGAATGTTGAAGACGACTGGTCCTATTTGTACATCGAGATGGATTTCCCCGATCACTTCCTTTCTTGTTCCATCAAAAGCTCGCACAGAAGTCTTCGCGGCATGTATCCTTGACGGGTCTACCTTAAGGCGATGAAGAGTGGCCAATGGACAAATGTTCAGAGCGGAGCCATTATCAATGAGTACCCAGGACACATGAGAAGACTTGTGCTTAACGGATATGTAGAATGCTTTGTTATGTCCCCTGCCTTCAAGAGGAAATTCCTCATCAGAGAAGGCAATCAAATCCTTAAGAATGACTGATCCCACAAATTCTTCCAGTTTGTCTGCCTTAACCGTCTCTGGTACACGAATTTCACTCAGCACCTTCATTAGCGACTTCTGATGAACGGCGGATGTCATCAAGAGCTCGAGTAAGGAGATTTGAGCGGGCATCTTTCGTAGTTGGTCAACCACGTTATACTCGCTTGCTTTGATTACGGCCAGAAACTCCTTAGCCTCTTCATCAGTGACCGGCTTTGCAGGTTGAGCACTAGCTTGACCATAGGTCCGACCAGACCTTGTAACAAGGTCCACATCCAGGTCAGAGGACCAAGGCAATGCCTTATCATTGACATACTAATACGGCTGAGGAACCTCTATCACTATCTCTTCATCGGATGCATCTTCTAATGGGGGCATGTCTACGAGCGAAGGATCAACCTCTTTCTTGTCAGCATCAAGTGTAGCCTGCTCCTCCTCCCAATCGATGATGAGGTGGGAGATAGTGGAAACTATGCAGTTACGATCAGCATAGACAATGATGCCATCATCCACCATTTTGGCAACTCTTTCTCTCATCACTGATAGAGGGACATCTTCCTGACCTCGGTAATACCCAGCTCTCACTAGCCCGTTGTAGGCATCTGCCATGTGCACCTTTGAGTTCCTGATCCGTCCGACTTCAGGTTCCAGGATAGCTTTCACTATACCCTCATGCTCTAGTAGCGGATTTTTTTGGACGTTCGGCCGAGCAGTTTGAAATGAAAAGGCCTTTGTATCCAGGAGATTCTGGATCTTGTGCTTGAGGGTGAAACATTCATCGGTTGAATGCCCCAGTTCACCGTTATGGTAGTCACACTTCTTCGTGGGTCGTAACCACGAATGCCTTCACGGTTAGGGCACTTTGGTTCACTAGTAAGCAAATCCCTCTTTCAAGGATCACAAGACTTGGGATGGAGACCCAAGGAGAGGAGAGAACTGTCTTCTATTATTCGCTTGGGCGAATGATTGACGGCCAGCGGGTTGTTGCTGTCTTGGGTTCACCTGTATAGCTGGGGCACGTTTGGCATTTTCTTGGCTATAAGCCACGTTCACATCCACGACTGCTTCTTTCTCTTTCTTGGCAGAGAACCTTTTAGTAGATGGCTTAGAAAACCATCCTTCCCTTATCCCCATCTCGATCTGCTCTCCTCCAGGAATAAGCTGATTGAAGCTCTCGACATACGTACTGGCCATTCGATTACGGATCTCCGATGGAAGGGTCTTCACGAACAACTTCATCAACTCCTTATTGGTAGGCTCAGGAGTAACTTGAGCTGCCAAGTTTCTCCATCTCACAGCATATTCTTTAAATGACTCGCTCCTTTTCTTTTCCATCCGCTCTAGGTCTTCTCGAGAAGGCGCGATGTCCATGTTGAACTTATACTTTGTTTGAGGAACGCATCCGCCACTTCGTTCCGAGTTTCGAGGAGGTTTACGTTCTTCATCACATACCGCCTTTAGTGCGGGCCCGGTCAAACTTGCATGAAATGATTGGATCATAAGGGGCTCATTTTTGACGTGCTGGGCCATGCGGACGTGGTACATCTGCAAATGAGACTTTGGACAAGATATCCCGTCATACTTCTCGAACTCCGGCATTTTGAACTTGCTTGGCATTTTAACTTTCTCATAGACCGAGAGGTCAAATGGGAGTGAGCTTTGAGACTCCTGTAACTATCTCACTTTCTCTTCCAGCTTTGCAACGCGTTCATCCTGATCTGTCTTAGGGATGTTGACAAGCTTAGCCTTTTCCACATTGATCGGGAATGGATCATCTTCCAGCCCGAGCATGTCATCCTCACCCGTTTGGGCCTTGTTTGCCGGCTCTGGGACGACTATCTCAGGAATAGCGGGTGCAGCTGCTGGATTTGCTTGGAGGAATTGAAGTTGATCCGTCACAAACTGTATAGAGGCGAGTACTTGTTGGAGTTGAGTCTCCACAGCAGACATACGATCACGCATTTCGCTTTGGTCGGCCATTCTTGCTCTTAATCGCGTGATAATGGGTGAGCGTGGAGGATCCATTGCCACTTAATGAATAAATGAATACACATAAGCACTTCATATAAAACAATGCCGGTCCATGACGAAAGTCTAACCACTTTTATTTATTATTGAAATTGTTTGACATCAGTAATGTAAAGAGCTTGCAAAATCTTAAACTAATCAAGTAAACGACTCAACTTTCTAAACATTAAGCTAAAGTAAAAAGACTGAATAGATTCAAGCCACTTTATTTAGCCTGATCTATAAACATATGGGAAGCCAACGCTCGACGCAATTCCATCTTCTCCTTAGCGTCCTTCTTGGCTTGCTCTTCAAGTTCTTCAATCTTTCTCTTGTGACGGTTAAGCTCCGCTTGCCAAGTGGGCTTCTCGGTCACATCTGGCACCTTTGGGAGGTACTCGGTCGGAATTTTGTGCTGACGGATGTATCGAGCTGAGGTATAGTAGGTCTTTTCCTTCCCCTCGAGCTCATCTTCAGGTAAGCTCAATCTTTGTTCGTGACATGCAATCCAAGCTTGTTCGATATAGCGTAGTTCCTTCCCCGTGATCGCCATCCTTAGCAAGGAATTGGACTTGGAACAAACCCGGCTTGAGAGGGGGCGGTAGATCTTGCACAACTCGATATTGACGAGCCACTCGGAGTGGGTAGTAGGAAGTGGCACCGATGATCCCCAATAGCGAGATCGGCTCATCATCGCCATGAGAGAGACGCGCTTTGGAGACTTGAAACCATTTAGCATGCCATAGGAAAGTCTTGGTATTCGGATTTTTCAATAATTTGACCCATTTTGAGTAAGAAAGATTTGGAGTCCGATCCTGATGATTTTTAAATACTTCGATGGGATGATGGAAATCAATGATATTAATAATATTCATGCGAATATTGACATTACTCATATGAGAAAAGAACCAGATTTGTAAAAGCTCAATTGGTGCACGAAAAGTTTTATCTTCATCTTCCTTAAATCGAGTGAGTGACAAAAATGTTTCAGCTAGAATAGTATTGACAAAACTAATCCTAGCACACGCTTGTTTGACCACCCATGCGATAGAAGGATTAATGGCGCCTTTACGAAGAGGGAAAATAACAAATCCGAAAAAAGCTAGGAGGAAGATCCTACTTTTTAAGAGAGTATTAGCACTAGTAAAACTCTGATCTAGGAAAGAAAAAGGACATGCAAGACAATTATCTTTCAGCACTCTTTCTATCAAATTCTTATCCATCTTAAGAAAATCTGACAAAATTGATTCTGGTTTTAATCCGACGGGTGGATTTATTAATTCCAATTCCAAGGGTTTTCCTATGGCAATGCTGTACTCTTCGAGAGTCGAAGTTAGCTCATGCTTACCAAATATAAACGTTGATGTTTGGGGGCTCCAGAAATGAGCAAGTGCTTGCATGACGCCACTCTGGACATCAACGTCAAGGAGGGGAACAAGGCGACCAAGTCTGCTTTCTACATAGCTTTGGCCCTCGTGGCTTAATCGATCCCACCATGACTTGAGTTCAACCTTTGGTGCAGGCACGAATCGAATGTCGGATCTTCCCATTGTTTATAGACCAAGACTCGACCAACCTAATGTCATGGATCGACCAAAGATGTAAATAAGTAAATTGCAAGAGTAAAGGATAGAGAGCTTACTTTACCATACGATCAAAGCAACCACATAGACAAGCGCATGAAGTGTGAGGCTCGATTTCTACCAAGACGGCTTAGCAAAGTGGAGTTAAAAGGGTGGGATGACTTAGTTGCAGCCTCGCATACTAAGCCAAGCCCTCCTAACTCCGGCTCAGTCAAGAATGATACCCCAATGCGACGCAGCCTCGCGGACAAAGGTAAACATTCTTGACACCAAGAAAAACTTTCGGGATTGAGTTGGGCAACCTCTACTACGCGGCTTCGCGGTCGAAGTCGTATCCAACTCAATGCCATCCTATGTATCTTAGTGCGGCCCAGGTCCGGCCACAGGTTGTGTGTGCAATAGTGTAGTGTTAAATGCAAGGCATGCACAACAATTTAAATCAGGCAACACTTCGTATATGAAAATAAACCATACATTCCTACACCTCCCTGCAAAACAAAGATTAGCAAACACTTCCCCTTATACCTCCCAATCTGCAAAAACATTTAACACCTTATATATTAGGGACATACCTGGGATCCTCGCTGCCAAACAAAAATATTTTTCAAAAAACAAAATTGGCCTAAGTCCACTAAGAGTTCAAACTCAAGTCCCCAGCAGAGTCGCCAAGCTGTCGCGACCAATTTTTCGAGGTGTGAACCACCTAAAATTTGGCTAATGGATTATTAAGCCTAGACTTAATTCGGGCTCTCCCAAGCCCATACCAATTCGCGACTTAAATTCAAGTTCTTAACATGCAATTTATTTTTTAAACAGGAGTCGCCACTAATCTATTTTTTTGGTGGGTCGATTAGAAACCCAAGTAAAATAACGGGAGTTTCACTTTACTCCTACGAACCAGAAACCATGGGTACGGGGACTTGGTTACACTAGATTTCTCTAATGCCCTTTCGGTACCATTCTTTTATTTTCAAAAAATGTTTTTGCAAGCAGCTTAAATTGATTTTAAATCTATTTTCCTAACATGTGAGATGATCATGCGGGTGCGCAATCCACCAATTTAACACCCAGATAATTAATAAATAAATTGCAAAAACTTACCTCAAAGCAACGAAAGTATCTGCAATATTAAGTTAAAAACCATATCAACAACCCTAGATATGGTTTATAATTGACACGCAATTTATTTTTTTTGTTTTCACTTAATTAATGATAACCATGCTTTATGTAATGCAATATTAACTAAATGACCTAATTCTAATGACATGTAATTTCTAATTAAATGGGCCTAGCAAAAATACTAAATGACATACATCTCAGTAAATCTAGCTCTAATGATGTGCATATGACATTTTTTTTTTTTTCTTTTTCCTAAAAGAATGCATTTTATCCTAAATAATAAAACTAATTTAACCTATGACATTTTTTATATTTTTCATGAAATTCGAAATTTGGTGAAATGTGAAAATTATCTAATTAGATTAAGATCCTATTTAATTTATATTAGGAGTTAAATTGAGCCAAATCCTAATTTAAACTAAAACATTATCTTAACCTAAATAATCCTAAAATGCAATATATCTAAAAAATACCTAAACTTATAACAAATTGAGAAAAAGTATTATATAAAATTAAACTAAGTGCAATTTAACCTTAATGTAATGACGTACAAAATATGCCATAATCCTACATGACATATGAATGATGATTTTTTGTTGTTTTTCCTTTTTCCTTTTTTTTTTTTTTTTTAATTTCGAATTTAACAATTGCCAAATAATTAAACATGCAATTCAAATTAATGAAATGAAAATCTAACATCCTAAATTCATGTTTTTGATATTTTTTATTTCAAAATTCAGAATAAATAAAAATTTTAGTCTATATATGTAAATTACCCTAAAGCATGCAATATTCTAACTTAAACACATTTCAAGATAAATAAAGTAATCGGACAAAAACAGATCATCCAAAATCATCAAAAATATCACACATTGTTCAGATCAAGAGGTAATATTTCGCTAATAAAATCGATAAATTGATCTTAAGCCTTAAAGATCAAAATATCAATTTTATTCCCGCTTGATTAATTATTTCATCTAAAGCCTTATAGATTAAATAAAAAAAATCCAGGCACAGTTGTGAATCGGGTAATATGTTGGAATTTCCAATCATGTATTAAGGATTAATTATACTAAAAAAAATGATAAAGTAAAATAAAATAAAAATAAAATAAACTAGAAAAAAAACTACCTAATGAGGAGGACAGCAACGTCGATGGACAGCTGGAGAGGGGGTGGCCGGCGTCGAAGCTCCGGTGAGGGGACCGGCGGAGGTACGGCGTCTGGCGCGGCTAGCAGACGGCGACGAAGAGGCTGGGCAGAGGCGCAACGTCAGTGGGGGCAGGAGCACGGTCGTCGGATGCGGGCTGCTGGCTTCGGGCGCTGGGTCGCGGCGTCGGGTGCCGGGTCACGGCGAAGGCGCGCGACCCGTGAAACAGAGGTGTGGGGCGTCACAAGGCGGTGCTCGGGCAAAACGAGCGGAAGCATCGGCGAAGGGGAAACCGGTGCTTGGCGAGGCGAGGGCGAGCTCGCGGGCGGCCGCGCGTCACGGAGACGAGCGCCCGGGCTGCGCGACGGGTGGCTGCTGGCGGTGCTGCGGATGAGCAAAGGGGCGTCGGGCGGGACAACAAAGGCGGCGGAAGCCGAAAGGCGGTGGCGCGGCGAGTAAGGGGCTCGGGCTTCGGCTTCCGGGCGGCGTTGGCACGGCAAACAGGGACCAAACTCCGGCTGTTGGGCGGCGACCAGCACGGGGACGAGCAGGGGGTGCCTGCAGGCGGCCGCCCGGCGCAGGTTCGGTGGATCGCGGAGGAGGCGGGCGCCGGCGGGGACTCCACGAAGAAGATGAACAATTGTTGTTGCTCCTTTTTTTTTTTTTCTCGCCTCACCTGTCGCACGTCCTCTCACTCCTTCTCTCACTTTCCTATCTGCGCTCACGTCTCCTCTCTTTTTTTTTTGACTTTTGAACTCGAGAAAAACCGAAGGAAAAGGCCTCATCGGAAGAAAGGAAAAAAACAAGTTTTGTTTTTCTCTCGATTTTTCTTAATTCCCCCACTTACACGAATTTTTTTAGCGGATTCTCTCTCAATTTTTTTCGCACTCAATTTTCGAAAAATCCCCCCAGTTTACAAAAAATAAAGCTCTCTTTTATACTAATTCCGAACGGCCGCTTTGTATGGCATTTTTCGAGTTTCCATCTTCCGTCGCATTAAATCAAAGCTACAAATCGAGCATGATTTTGCGATCAGCCCGATCCCGCCGTATTTCTTCCATTTTACAAAATTCTTGCCTCTTATTCACTTGATTTTTAAATTGCTTCGCATTTAACGAAATCCGAATGCCGATCGAATTTCAAATTTCCTTACATACTTCAATCAAATCAATTTCCTCCATTTTTATTTTTTCTTTTCAAAATGCAATTTTATTTTTCCAAAATTAGGTGTCAACAATAGATCTCTTCAAGAAATGGCTAGAACTCTTTTAATTGAAAGTAAGATTTCTTCTCGATTTTGGGTTTGAAGCAAGTTTCAACAAATGCTATATCATCAATAGAGTCTTTTTAAGACTTATTCTAGAGAAAACCCCCTATGAACTATTCAAAGAAAAGAAACCCATTGTTTCATATTTTCATGTATTTGGATGTAAATGTTTTATACTGAAAAATGCAAATGATCGAGTTGGTAAGTTTGAAGAAAAGTTAGATGAAGGCATCTTACTTGGATATTCAACCACAAGCAAAGCGTACAGAGTCTACAACAAGAAGACTCAAACAAAAAGAATCAATGAATGTCAAATTCCAAGAATTTACACAAAATGAATCCATTCGACTCATCTTGAAGAAGCTGAATCTGCTCCGGACTCTACAAAGTCTAAATCTAAAGAAGCACTGACTCGAAAGACCAAAGATCAAACGGTTATTGAAGATTCAACCGAAGGAAGTAATAATCATCCTGACGAATCAACCAGAAACTGGAAGCATAAGTCCAGTCATCCCAAAGATCTTATCATTGGCAACATCAATGAAGGAATTCGCACAAGATCCAAAAGGCGCGAAGAGTCTAGTGCCGTGGCTCTTATTTCTGAAATAGAACCCAAAAGCATAGAAGAAGCTTTATTTGATGAAAGTTGGATTGAAGCTATACAAGAAGAACTCAGACAATTCAGTATCAATGATGTCTGGGAATTGACTCCTAAACCTAAAGGTAAATCGGTTATTAGAGCTAAATGGGTTTTCAGAAACAAGATGGACGAGAAAGGCAAGGTCGTAAGAAACAAAGCAAGACTCGTGGCCAAGGGATACACGCAAGAAGAAGGGATAGACTATGACGAGACTTACGCACCAGTAGCAAGGATGAATTTGAAATGAGTATGATGGGAGAATTAACCTTCTTTCTTGGACTCCAAGTAAAACAATTGAAGGAAGGAACTTTCATTCATCAAGAAAAATATGCTATTGATCTTGTCAAGAAGTTTGGACTAGAAAAGTGCAAAAAGACTGACATTCCAATGTCAAGTTCCTTGAAGATAGACAAAGATGAAGGAGGAAAGAAAGTTGACCAGAAGCTATAAAGAAGTATCATTTATGCTAGATTTCAAGCAGATCCTAAAGAATCTCATCTCAGTGCTGCGAAGCGTATTATTAAGTACATTGCTTCAACTCCAAGTGTCGGTCTGTGGTATCCTAAGAAGGGAGACTTTACTCTTCTTGGTTATTCAAATGCAGATCTAGCCGGTTGCAGAGTTGATAGAAAGAGCACCTCGGGAACTTGCCAGTTGCTTGGAAGCAAGACAGTGTCTTGGTTTTCAAGGAAACAAAGTACTATGGCTCTCTCTACAACAGAAGCAGAGTATGTAGCTCTTGGAAGTTGTTTGCAAGTTCTGTGGATAAAACAACAGCTACAAGACTTTGGAATTGAAGACTCATGCACGGAGATTAGATGTGACAACACCAGCGCAATCAATCTCACTAAAAATCCAATCTTTCACTCAAGAGCAAAGCATATAGAGATTCGACATCACTTCATTAGAGATCATGTTTAAAATGGAGAAATCTCGATTCAATTTGTTGATTCAAAGAGCCAACTAGCGGATATATTCACAAAGCCTTTGGAGAAGAATCATTTCGATATTGTCCGTTCCAAACTCAACATTTTGAAGCTTGAAGAAGTTAAAGTCTAGAAACTCTCGGACCCTCAGACTCAAACATTCATGGCTATAGAATGTAAGTTGTTTTAATATTCAATCTTGAAAAGGTACGATCATTCATTCAGATATAATTGATTTATATTTCCGTGAAAACTAGAAACTTGCCTTTTCAAAAAGATATAATTGTTCACTTTCCTTTGTGTCGATTGGTTTTTAAATTGAGTTATATATATACAGTCAGTTGTTTTCTTCGCTTAACTCCAAAACCCTAAAAAAAGGCATTCTCCTCCCAATCTTGTCCCGACTTCGTGTTCATCTTCGAGAAAATTGTCATCTTTTCTTGGGAAACCGAGTCAAAGAATCTTTCAACGACAAGGAACGATGTCTTCCTTGAGAAAGTCTTCAAGAATCGAAAGCAGGGGACCATAGAGAATGAGGGAGGGACCTACCCATTTCGATCTAACCGAGGAAGAAGAGTTACCGAGATAGCAACAGAGCCCGATTCACTCTCAGCCACGTCACTCTCCACCATCTACCCCACAGGGTGTGGGTCATCAATCGGAGGAAGAAATAATCGAGGAAGCAGACCCTGTAAGAGTCCAAAAACCCTCTTTTATTTACAAGCTCTATCGTGCCTTGAAGAGTATTGGTACTCCGCTGAACTATGTAGATGATTTCCTTAAAGATAAGAATTATGGGAATGAGTATATCTTTTTATGACGAATGGAGGAGTTGGGAATTGCTCCCAAAGGAAAGGCTGAGGAAGCACTTGTGAACATTCAAAGTGACCCTCGTGTAGGGGGACTAAATCCGACTGACGGGAACGATGATGATAAACTGTTTAGTGAATTTCAACCTAGAATGGGTGTTGCAGCGAAAGTTAAAGGAAAAAGAATGGAGTTGTTCAAATCGAAGGAACAGGAGGATCTGTTCTTCAGACTGTTGAAACGTGGGGTAATAAACCCCAGGAGCGTTGATTTTGACTTTCTGGATGCCATCAATATGAACTTGAGGGAGAAGTTCAATCTGCTTCAACTCGAGCAATTTTGCTCCAACACCACAGACGGTTATGCACAATTGACAGCATATTTCTATTCAATTCTCAGCTTTTTAGATGCGAATAGAATATCCTTCAGTGTTCGAGACCAAGTCTATGTGGTAGATGTGAACATGTTGGCAGATATAATTGGGGTTGAAAGAGGACGTTATCAACCGATCAAAGTTTCAATTGCTCGTACCACACTGGAGCTTGTCAAAGATAGGGATATAGAAGGGAGAATTACCTACACAAGAATGCGTGCCATCAACATCTTGCTTCACAAGATTGTGATCAACTGTCTCAGGCCAAAATCAACATCCAAGATTGACGTGTCTAACTCTGAGGCGAAATTAATGTACGCGATCAATTCAGGTCAAAAGTTCTCTCTCCCTCACACCATTCTCTTCCACATGTATAGAGCAATGGTGAAGGACAAGGGTCAGTTGCCTTACTCAGGTCTTGTGACCAAGATCTTCAGACACTTGAACATTGAACCTCCACAAACTCTTTGTGTTCGACCATGTGACAAAATGGTGGTGGGTTTGAAAATGCTTGCGACAAAAATGCGTCCGAAAGAGCTTGATAAGGCAATGGAAAAGTTCAAAGTGAAAACTCTAGTCAGATCTCATCCCGTATCTTCTGCATCAAAAAGGAAAGGGAAGGAGCCCATGAGTGCTCCATCCAAAAAGAAAAGACCTCTTATCTTAGAGGATAAAGATGAAGAGGATGAACTCACTATCTCTGCCTTGGCATTGAAAAGGCTCAGTCGTTCTGAACCCGAATCAACGGAACAATAGGAGAAAGGAAAAGAAGTAGAGGAAAAAGAACAGAGAGAAGAAGAGGAAAAAGAAGAGAACAGAGAAGCAGAGAAGAAAGAAGAGAAAGAAAAAGAAGAAGAGGAGAAGGAAGTTGAAGAAGAAGAAGAAGCAAAGAAAGAAAAGTCTGCGAGATGAAGGCAAGAGAGAGGCAATCAAGACGGCGACAAGCATGACCATCACTCTTCTTAAACTGAAGGCACAGAGACAGGGGGAGATAATGAGGGAGTCAGCCGCTCTCCAGCAGACCCAGAAGACATTCATGCATCTCATTTTCCTGAAGAAGAATTTGATGCTTCATCGCCAAATCTGCGAGATTATTCTGATATGCCATCATCTGCCTATCGTGTTGAAGCGAGTAAGCAGACAGAAAACTCAGCAGATTTTCGCAGAATTATGGAAATTCTTTTTGAAATGCGCGATCAAATCTATAGTCTGGGATGCGAGGTTCAAAGCTTGTAGAATGCAAGACAAGCTTCCTCAGTTTCATTGAAAGATCAAATCCAAGCCCTATCTGTTTAGATTCAGACCAATGCAAAGGGTGAGGAGGTTGCACAACTGAAGGAAGACTTAAAAAGGCTGGAAGGGATTGTTCAGTCAATGGGAGATTTCCAGATTGTGCGCATTCCCAAGAAGACTTGACTTTTTCTCTCACCTTTTTAATGATGACAAAAAGGGGGAGAATTGCATCATTTGAACTTTGACTTGAACTTTCACTTCACTTTTAAATTTTTCTACTTTAGTTTGTTTGGATATGTTTGGATATTTGTTTTGAGTATGACTTGGGTGTGGATTTGAAATTGACTGTTACATTTATATCAAGTGTTATTGTATGGCCTTACTCATGAAAGACTAATCTATTTTCTGTGGATGCAGAATCTAGTTAAATTGTTAATCTTTATGAGATATCCATACTGCATGAGTAATGTTTTGCAGGTCAAAGTTGTTCAAATCTACAGGAAAGTTTTGTCACCATCAAAAAGGGGGAGATTGTTGAAGAAATCTTCTTGAAGTGTTTTGAAGCTAACAAAACGTGTTTCCATCAGTCTAGTCTGAAGGTTTGCAGACTCTGTTATTTAAAGTCTGAAGACCTCCGGACAGCAAGACTCAAGACTATTCTCATTAACAATTTCTAATCCAGCGACGAAGGCGATCCAGAGCCGAAGTGTTTGGTTGAGGATTTGGTCTTATCCACTGGAGAAGATCTATTGGCTGGATATAAGATAAACGGATTCATCTATTCATCGAGATTGATTCAATGATCAAGGATCCGATGATTGGCAAAATATTCGTGGAATGATCTACTTATGGAAACCGAGATCTTGATTGTATGGGCGAACATGATTGATGGGCTAACGACACGTTCCTTTAATAGCTCGAATAATCTTCTTGATTGATTCCATCCAACGGGTAAATTGGAGGAATTCCTTTGGTAAGTGCCAACGGGTATGATGGCATAAAGGAGTATAAAAGGAAGACGAGTCAGCTGTTCGAAGAGGTGCGCGATAGAAGAATTCCAAAGTCTGAAACTTCCTGTTGTTAAGTCAATTCATTTGAGCGAAAAACTTGTACTCAAAAGAGAGTTTATACTTGTGAGAAACCTTGAGGAAGTGTGAAAAAACATCCACACTGTGGAATCAAGGAACAACTGTGCTGTAACATCTCTTTTGTTCATAGTGGAATCCAGCCGATAGGCTGTCAGTTCAGAAGAGTGGACGTAGGCTTAAAATAAGCCGAACCATTATAAACCTTGTGTTCAATTTTCTCTTCCTTACTCTTTACTTTGCTTTGATCGTAATTTATTTTGGTTAAGCAAAAGAGTATTTCCTTTCTATTATCTGCTTAGTATTACAGTGGTATCTCGAAAAATTATTGTTGCACCTATTCACCCCCCTCTAGGTGATTATACTAGCTATATCACCCATATTTTCTTGGGTTCAGGAGAGTTAGTGTTAAAAACAGTCTTTGCCCAATCTCTAATAACAGGTCTCCAAACCTTGGGACATTTTTTCTCGAAATGTTCTGAACTGTTACACTTTGAACATTTGAGAGTACTTCGGCCAACAGGATTTACAAAAATTCTTTGAAAATGATTTTTGTAAAATGTCTTTGTAGGTCTTTATTTAATTCTTTCTTTAACTTTAGGAAAATCAATTAAAGGAATAGTTTATGGAGTCATACCTAAATCAGATTTGTTGAAATAAGGTTTTTGTACAGAAAAAATATTTTCTAACTTCTTAGATCCTTTTGAAAATCTTTTTGTGATATTCAAAATATATTCTTTTTGAAAAGGTATTTTCTTTTGAAAGAGACTCTAAATTCTCTTTTAAATCAACAAAACTTTTATCCAGACTTTCAAACTTTTCTCTTCAAACTTTTAAAAAGGTATTTTCTTTTAAAAGAACCTTCTTATACTTCTCAGTTCTTTCTTTCTTTTTCTTCAACAAATGACCGTTAGGTCTAATATGCCCATTTTTCTTGCATTCGAAGCATATTACATCTTTGTTGATCTCGTTGTCATCAGTCGATCTCTTCTGGAAATTTTGCATGTTCTGCTTTTTCTAGTTGAATCTTCTTTCCTTTCTATTCAACTTCCTAAACTTCTTAATCATAAGCATTAGTTCTTCATCGTCAATTTCATCTTCTGAATTTGTATCATCAAAATCATCGTTAGATTTTAAAGCGATGGACTTCTTACCTTTAGGATCTTCTTCCTCATTGATTTGTTCCACTTCCTATAATTGAAGTGTAACAAGTTCATCTACTGAAAGAGGCATGATCATCTGGGTTTCTCTAATTGAAGTTTTCACGTGATTTCAGTCTTTGGAGAGTCCACGCAGCAGTTTGTTGACCTTCATTGGTCTTGAAATTAGTTGTCCTTGATGTGCTAGGCCATTTACAATCTTTGTGAAGCGACTAAACATATCCGTGATGGATTCTCAAGGCTTCATCTTAAAGGCTTTATATTGCCCGAATAGAATATTAATTTTTGTTTCCTTTACTCAATCAGTTCCTTCATAGGTAATATGCAATCTATCCCAAACTTCTTTTGCTATTTCACATAAAGAAATTTGATTATACTTAGTAGGAGATAAAGCACGGTATAAAGAGAATATAGCTTTAGCATCAAGAGCTTGTCTCTTGTTTAATTCTATAGCTTCCTTTCCTTTTTCTAAGGTTAATGTAGCTTTAGGATTGATCCTTTTTTCTACCATATCCCATTCCAATGGATCTTTCGATCTTAAGAACGCATTTATCTTGTTTTTCCACACATTGTATTCATTCCCATCAAAGTAAGGAGGTATGGTGTTACTTTGTCTTTCAACCAAACCTGGAGCCAAAATACTAGCCATAAATCTTTAGCTCAAAAGTAAAAGCAGTTAGTAAAATGAGCACACAAGCTCTAATACCAATTGAAATAGCTAGTAATAACACCTAGAGGGGGTGAATAAGTGTAATAAAAAATTTTGCAAGATTCAGAAGTAATAATTGCTTGTAGAAAATCATAGATGAATTCAGACTTTAACAGTTTTAAACTTGAACAGATAAATAAAGCTACTAATCAAAATAAAGGAGTTGAGAGAAGAGAATAAGAACACAAGGTTTATAGTAGTTTCGTTTAGATCAAACTTACATCTATTCTCCCGCGCTGACAGCTTATTGACTGGATTTCACTAAGAATTCAAAAGAGATTTTACAGTCTTGCGATCACGACTTCACAGTGATGAGTCTCTACTGATCTCTCACAAAGTCTCACTATGAGTTTCTTTTTTTTGTAAACAACTTTGAGCTCAGTGAATGAAATAGCAAGGAATTAAGAAGTTTCAGATTTTGAAATTTTTCTTTCACGTACTCTATCGAACAACTAGAGAATCTGCCTTAAATGCTCATTCATGCCATTATAATCGTTGGCACTTTCCAATGAAATTTTTCCAATTTACCTGTTGGACATAATCAATCAATGAGATCTCAAGTTATTTGAAGATTGAGGCGAAAGCCTGTCAATCCTGTTCGCTCATATAATCAGGATCTTGGTTCCCATAAGTAGAACTTTCCAAATTTGCTTGCCTTCCAAAAGATTTGATTAATTCCAATAAAGATAATCAATCATATATGTGCTATATCCAGCCATAGGGATATCCATAAGTCATACAAATCGAATCCTTGAAGAAATAAAGATAATCTCGCATCTAAATAAGTCTTCATTCTTCAGTCTGGAAACTGTCGGTGTGGGCAGACTTTGAATCCTAAAGTCTGACGGTCTTCAAACTTTGACACTAAAGTTTGGAAGTCTTTAGACTAGACTTTGGAAAGGTTTTGTCAGCTTCAAAACAGTTAAGGAGTTTTCTCCAACATTAACCTCCCTTGCTTCCTTTTCTTGGCCCCAAACATGAAAATGGGAAACCTCCCACAATGGCAAAACCTAGAAATGTAGCTATCTCTCGAATCAGATCCCTTGGTCATCTTTTTTTTTTTTTTTAAACCCCCACTTAGATTGTTACCCTAGAATCACAAATTGGACGCTCGCCCTCGATGCAACTAGCTCGAGGCAACTTCAGCGCCTTTAAGGTTCCCTTCACTCCAGAAATACCCAGAAGTGATCAACTCATTTCGACACTACTCAAAGTAATAAACATGTAGCAAATCTCTAAGAAGATGGAGGGCACCTTTGATAATTAGCTCCAAATGTTGGCATTGTGCAGAAAGATGGGAGATCTTTGGTCAGAAGAGGACATAATAGAATTGCTCGAGGAAATGCTTGATAAATAGGAAAGTGAACTTACCCTCTATGGGAAACTCTTCTCTAAGTAACTTTCAAGCATTTTTACACACAATGAAGAAAGCATGGAAAGTATAATCGGTGAAGTGTGAGATGATTGAACCTGGCTATTTTATCTTCGTATTTGCCTCAATGGAAGAGAAAAGTAGGGTTCTCAATTCTATTCTGTGGTCTTTTGCAAGCAATCTTCTGGCATTGCAACAAAGAGATCCAAACTTACCTGATCATTGTTATGAGTTTAAACATTATCCTTTTAGGGTGAATCTATTAGGCCTTTCTTGGGCTTGGATTACATAAAACGATGTGCATAATATAGCCTTGAAACTAGGCAAAGTAGAGGAAGTCAAAATCGAGAAAAATAATAGTTTGTGCACGATGAGTAAAGCTAGAGTTACATTGAACTTAGAAAAGCCTTTGAAGACAATTTCTATAGTGGAGGTGGGAGGTAGGAAATGGTGGATTAATTTTAAATATGAGAGGTTGCCTCATTTCTGCTATTCATGTGGTTGTACGGGACAATATGCAAATTTCTGCCCAAAATTTCTTTATGAGGAAACAGGATTGGCCCAAGACAAACCTGCTAGGTACAGATCATGGCTAAAGGTTGAAGTGAGAGATCGTAGCCCTTATTAGAAGACCTTTTTTGGTGAAATAGACCCCAATATTGAGGAGGAGGACGGCATACTAGAAACGCCTATGTCAGCTGAAAATTCAATCCCGCAGAAAGACTAACTAAGGCTAAATAAGGCACTAGTTATTTAAAATTCAGTAGTAATGAAGCCAATTCAAGAGGAGTAAATTGTGGATTATACAGCGAGAAGCAAAGGGAAAAGGGTGCAACCAACTCAGTCACTATCTCTGCCACCTACGAATTGCTATAGAAGTGAAGGATCATCGAAGAAAGGCAAAACCGGACAAAAGACTCCAGTGTCCAAGAAACAAAAACGGTTCTCCATATGAGAAGCGAGGGCAACCGGGAAATATGTTAGATGAGGAAAAACTATTTGATACCCTTGTTTGGGTGTGGGAAGGGGTCAACAAATGGGCTTTGGTCGCTAGCATGAATAAGCCCCCAAGGGATATATAAAGATATTGAGCTGGAACTATCAAGGTTTGGGCACTTCCTTGATAGTCCAGCACCTTCGAGCACTTATGGCTAGAGAGAGGTCCAACTTGTACTACCTCGTGGAAACCAAGAACAAAAAAATAATGGTAGAAAGAGTTCATAAAATGGTTTAGCTCAGAAATTCAGTAATACGTAATCTGATTGGAATTGGGGGTGGATTTGTACTTATGTGGAATGAGGAGATTAATGTGCAAGTGAAAACTAGCATCGAGGAGTTCATGGATGTTATTTGTAATGATCATACAAGTGGTGTTATTACGAGAATATCATTGCTTCATGCTTCTACGAATTACCGAGAAACGTTAGTACTATGCTAATTAGTGCATTCCCTTCATAATTCTAATAGTCTATCGTGGCTTATATCGGAGATTTTAATGAAGCCTTATACCAATGGGAAAAGATGGGAAAACGAGAAGTGGAACGGTATAGAATGATGGCTTTCAGGGATTTTGTTAGCTCATGCTCATTAATGGATATTAAGAGTAAAGGGTGTGCTTATATATGGTCTAACAAGCGGGAAGGGGCAGAACTTGTGAAAAAAGGCTAGATAGAGCTCTTTGCATTCTTGATTAGTGAGTCTTATTGCCAAATGCAAAGGCATATGCGCTACCAGCTATTGGATCGGACCATAGTCCGATTATCTTAACTTCAGAGATAATGAGGGCTAAAAGAATAAAAATTTCAAATTCAAGGATTTTTTGACAGAATATCCAGATTTCAAATAAGTAATTAGAAAATCTTAGAAGAGTGAGGAAAACCAAGTTCTGGATATTGTCAGCAAAACGAGGAAAGTAGTTGAAAATTTGAGGAGTTGGAAAAGGACAAAGTTTAAAATTGCATCACACCAAATTCAAAAACTTCAAGGAATACTTACTAAGATGACTAATGGAACTGCAGGGGCTCCAAAGTAGGGGGATATTGCAAAATTATTGAGCAAATTGAAGGCCTATGGAGACAAGAAGAAATGTATTGGGGTATGAGATCCAGAATTAATTGGATAAAATGGGGGATAAGAATACGAAGTATTTCAATGCAACAACAATAAATAAATAAATAAATAAAAGACAGCGCAACAAGATCTCCATGTTGCAAATAGGTTACTAAAATCGGAGTAGAAACCTATTTACCCCTCAGACTACATATAACTAACTCCTATCAATCCTTGTACACCATGGCGGGAAGTAGAAATTATCAACTAATCCTAGACCTGCCCACAAATGGTCACAAATGTGATGAATGAGACCTTAACGGGGAATGTCACAAGAGAAGAAGAGAAACTTGTTGTGTGACATCCCGATTTTCCAATTCTGTTTTCAATAAATTGAGACGGGCATTTCGTTGGCACGCGTATAGTTATTTTCCTTGAGTCGGCCACTCATATGAAAACTAGTCTATCGGGTGAAGCTGTTAAGAGTTTCTAATGCATTGGACTCGAGAATTTGACCAGGAAGCGACCTTTCGACCGAGCTAATCTGCAAGGGTCATTACGGCACGATTAAAATCGATTAGAGATCGGAAATAGGTCGACTCGACAAAGGCATGTGATCAGGTGTGGGTGATTCCACCAGATCGCACAATTCTTGTCGATCAGCACTGGGCCGACTTTTCTATCGATTGGGTACCATGTGTTCGTATTTGAAACCTTGAGATTACCCCGACAACCGAAAGTCGTCAATGTTTCAAAGATGTACATTGTGGCTTGAGATGATCAACCACAGGTCAAATGCATGAAAATTTCTAAAGGCTACCCTAGGTTGGGCCGCGCTAGTATCGTGCCAAAGTGAAATTAACCGTGGAATTGGGATCGAATTCAGAAATTGGAAGTCTGGGTGTGTCACAAATCATTTCAGGATCATTGAATCATCTTTAGAAGATTTTTCTTGCAATCAAAGTTCTTTGGCAAATTAAATCAGAAAATGGCTAATTTGGCTCGAGAAATTAGTAGGCCCGCTTTTGGTCGTACTTTTGGGACTTAAAGTGATTATATAGTCAAGTGAAGATGTGAATTGGAGTGCGGTGACATTGAATTTATTTTATGGATTTCAATTTGGCTCAATTGGAAGTGGATTGAATGGAATTGAAGAATTAAATGTACAAGGATTTGGACCTCGGGAAAATGGAATGCAACCATTGAATAATGTTGTGGGAGAGGAGATAGTGGAAGATGACATCATGCATGTGATGTCATGCGATTGAAGCCAAGCGAATGAGAGCTTGACAAGTGGCAAGTGGTGATTGGTTCTTCAAAAGGTGGGATGTCACCCATCATCTTCAACCTTTGGAGGAGAGAGAAAGGAGAGGGAGGGGGAGAGCTCGACCGAACCAACAGCCGCCCGACGCCGCCCCTTCGTCCGCCCGCTCGGCTGCCCGTCGCCGGAGCCGTCGCATGCCTCCGCCCGTCGCCGTTCGCTGCCGCCGCCCGCTCGCCTCTTCGCTCCGCCTCAGCCGCGTATCCAGCCGTCGTCCGGCATCTCCAGCAGCTTCCTCCCGTCGCCGTTGCCGCCGTGAGTCCCGCCGGAGCCGCCGCCTCACCCGCCAAGCCGAGCCGCTCCTCCGCCGTTCCTCCGCCGAATCGCCGCCGAGCCGCCCCAACCAACAGCCACCGGAAGTTGCAGAAAATGGGTATGGCAGCCCCTTCTTGGCCCGTTTTGGCCGCCTTCCCGAGCCCGGATGCTCGGCCCGCTTTGAGGAAAGTCGATCCTCGCGTCGTCCCCGTCTTTTTGGTCCGTTCGGTTTGCTAATCCGGTGAGTTTAACTCACTAAACCTCGCTTAGAGGGTTAATTACGCTTTAGGTGTGCTTAGTTTATGTTAATTGTGATTAGGTGGTTAGTTTAATTTATTTAAGTGTGGATTATATTAATGTGTTTAATTAGCTTAAAGTGTGATTAAATTAAAGGTTAAGAGAGTTTATTTAATGTAAAGCCTTGATGTGACATAATAGGATTTTATTTTTGAATTATTTAAATGATTTCGAATTCTGGAATTTATGGTATTAAATTATAATCCGAAATTAAAAAAAATTATTAAAAAAAAAAACAGAAAAATTATTTTTGACCCCGATTACTCGGAATTTCGTGCCGGTCGCAAATTTGTGTAGTTAGATTTTGAAATTGACGATTGAATATTATAAATTGAGTGTGAATATTATAAATTGAGTGTGCATTGTGAAAAATATGGATATTATTATTTAATTGATTTTCGGAATAAATTTAATTATTTAATAAATTCCGAAAAATCATTTTGGGATCTTAAACTCTCTAAATTCGTGCCGATCGCTTTTTGGTATTTAGAATTTGAATTTGATGATTGATTGTGGCAAATTGGATGTTGATTGTGATAAATATGGATTTTATTCATAAAAACCCAAGTGTTGGGTTTTGATGCGAAAATTGGATTTTAATGATTATATTAAATAGTGGGATTTGAAAAAGTGAAATATTGACTTTCTAATTCGAAATTAGCGTGCCCCCACACACGTGAGTAATTTCTGGAATATTTTTAATGTGAAGAAAAATGGTCGGGATCACTATTTTAAGTGGAAGCATTGATTGAAATATAAAGTGTCCTGGGGCCGAGTATGCTTTGGCGGTGTGATAATTAAGAGGAATCGTCCCGGGCTGTTGAGCCGGACTTGCCCCTATATGGAATGCCCACGTGGTGGATGCGGGTCGCAGCTTGATTCCCGGGCCCATGCTCCTTCGGGAACGCCGTCGACGTACTGACGAAGCCGCGCTCCAAGGTGGGGAGGCGATGCCTGGCTATGTGCCAGTAGATAGCCGAACTGCGAGTAGGCTATGCCCTTGTGTGGCAGTGAATAATAATTGGAATGCGTGCTAAGTTCGACTGTGATTTATATGAAAGTGATGGCGTTCCAATTGTTTGAATTATCATTATTACCTGAGATTGTGTGGTTTGAATTATGCTAACCTGTAGGAAGGAACTGAGGCGAGGTAAGTCTTCTGTGTGATGTGGCTAGGCCACCCGGGGTGTATTTTCTTTCTAATATGGGTTTAGGGGGTTGAACTTGCTGAGACATTGTCTCACCCCAGTTTGGGGAATAAAAATTTCAGGTCTCTGGTGGACGGAGCGGCCAGATAACTTTGATTGGCCTTGAGGAGTCGCAGAGGTGAAGTCATAAGATTGGAGAACGTGTCCGACTTGTAGACCGTAGGAACAAGCTTCCTCTTAAGAGCCGGTCTTTTGTAGACCCTTGGCTATAGGCTTACATTTTGTAACTCTGTTGAATTATGAAAGTGTTATGTTGTGGTTTTGCTTCCTACTTTTCTATCCCGTATTTTGTTGTCGGGGATTTGTTTCGCTCCGCATGTGCAATAAAAATGAATGGGTCGGCGACTCGTCCTGGGAAGTCGCAATTGTATCGACCAGAGTGGGATGTTCGTGTGCTCGGAGGATCGGGGCGTGACATCCCCGTTTAAGTGGTATCAGAGCATGGTCTGTATATGGAGTGATAAGGTGCGATGTGTCATGGGATAGTTAGTAGGAAAGGCTTTCAATATGCTGATGCATGTGAATGATAGCTGATTGGTAGCTTGTTTGTGGGGTCTCTCAAATTCTAACCTAATGTTGGAATCGAAAACAGGCGTCGATAAAGAGCCTATAGAATGAGTGACCAGGAGTGGTGAACTCCTTGGAGGAGGTCGATAGGACCTATACCTCGGTAGGATGCGACGAGAGTTGGTACCGAGGTAGAGCGCAGCTCGATCCGGCGTGTGTGTGAGAGTACCGTCGCAAGTCGGTACTGAGAGTGTGGCAGCACCGAATGATCTTAGGTTCGTTGGGATTGTTCAGGCGCTAGTGTTCCTTGGAAGCTTGTTGGGTCAGTAAGTTCAGGACCGAGCCGCCGCTGTTGCCGTTGTTTCTACCGCTGCTAGTGTTGTGACTATTGTTGTTGTCGTGCCTGTTGTGGCCTAATCTGGAGTTGTGATCGAGGATCAAGCCGCCGTATCTGAGTCAAAGTTCAGTTTAGACAGAGGTGGAAATCGATTGGGAGAAAGGCTGATGTCGAAGAAAGGTGCCCCGTTTCACCTAACCTAAGAGTAGAGTTGGAAAGTCAATGCTCAACTCGATCGTTGTGTGTCGTGTTTGTAAGAAAAGATATGAACCTATTCTGTGCTGTAAGAGAGAAATGACTTGTTACAAGGGTAGCCAGTACAGCCATTTGATCAAAGATTATCTGTATAGACAGATGGAATCGCAGCTGTTTCTATCACCGCCTTTGATGAGACAAAACAGAGGAAGCATGCTTCGGGACATTTAATGGGGTACTTGGAATAGACCCCAGTGTAAAGAAGGGTGCATGATATTCCTTGATGGGAGGTAGATGACTTAATGATTGTGTGCCAAGTCAGTGGAAATGAGGCATGAGTTAGCCTAGTGTCAGAGTAAAAAGGGAACATGATTTGAATGTGGCTAGCATGGCCATCGGGTTAGAACTATCCGTGTAAATTCGAGAAGAGCGTAAGCACTGTTACTGTAGATAGGACGCCACTAGGATGGCTAGAGGAGCATGAAGGGATCGACCATGCATCAATCATTATGAGAGTGTTTTCGAGATGTTTTTATCAGAGTAGTGCAGTAGAATTTTCAGTGAAGGTTGTAAGATCTTCGTTATTGTAATAAAGTAATAGGAAGATGAGTCCTAACTATAGTTGTACCTAATGGGTTTGCTTATGTATGACTTGGAAGTCATTTATGAAGAGGTTTGGCTCCAGGAGCTTTCTGTTGTGTTGAATCGTGGTAGTAACATAACTCAGTTTGTTCAGTTAACTTACGAAAGTTTTGAATTACTGAAAGTTGAAGAGGAACTTCAATCTTTGTTATTCGTCACTGGAAATGACTTGGTTCAGGTTGTTGGTTATCGAATCTACATGGCAGCTGTAATGGATGCGTCAGTTGAGGAGCCGAATATGGAGAACATAATCGTGGTACATAAGCTTTCTAAGGTATTTTCTGAAATATTGCCAAGCATGCTGTCAGAAAGAAAAATAGAGTTCGTGATTGAATTAGCCTCTGGAACAGAGCCAGTCCCTAAGGCTCCTTACTGGATGGTGTTACCGAGTTAAAAGAACTGAAGGTGCAGATGCAGGAAGTAATGAATAGGGGATTCATACGTTCCAGTGCATCACCTTGGGGAGCACCAGTTCTGTTCATGAAGGAGAAATGTGGTTCGTTGTGGTTGTACATCGATATTCTTCAAGATCGACTTGAGGTCAGGGTATCATCAATTGAGGATCAGGAAGAAAGACATACCGAAGTTAGACCTCGCACTCGATACGGTAGTTATGAGTTCACTGTAATGCTTTGTGGTTTAATGGACACCCCAGCTATTTGTTTGGGTCTGATGAGCAGAATGTTTAAGGGTACTTGAATCAGTTGTGATCGTGTTCATTAAAGTTATCCTAGTGTGTTCAAAGAATGCTGAGGAGCACGAGAGACATTTGGGGATGGTACTTCAGGCCTTGAGTGCTTTTGGATTTTACGATAAGCTTAACAGATGCAAGTTTCGAATGACTCGTATTGCGTTCCTAGGTCACGTGATTTCAGGCGAAGAAATCTTCGTAGATCCCGTCCAAGATTAAAGCAGTGAACAGTTGGCCGAGATTGACTACGGTGACAGAGATCGAAGTTTCATGGAAGGGTTTTCAGCGTCGCATTGCCGTTGATTCGACTCCGAGGAAGTAAGAAAAGTTTGTGTGGGCGGATAAGTGCGGCGTAGTTTTCAAGGGCCTAAGAAGAGGCTGACTACCGCACTTGTGCTTACTATTCCATCCGGTCTTGAAAAGTTATGAGATTTGCAGTGATGCGTCGTTTAAAGGATTGGGTTGCTTGTTGATGCAGCATGATAGAGTTATTGCAGTAGTTATGTTCGTTCTGGAAATTTAGAGGCGCTATCAGTACAGAGGAATATTTCATATCGTCAATGACTATCGAAGTCTCAAGTATGTATTCTAAAAAAGGGAGTTGAATGTGAGACAGCATCGCTGGATGGAACTCATTAAGGATTATGACTATGATATTTCGTATCACTTTGGAAATGTGAGCAAAGTCGCAGATGCACTGAGTCAAGAGTCCTTAGTTGCACAGTTGGTACTCAAGGATTGGATCTTATTTGAGAAAGTTCGAAATTCAGTTTTCAAATCTAAGGTAGGTCACCTTTTTTAATCTTATGGTTACCTTCAGAATTGAGCCGAAAATTCATATCGAATCAAATCGCTTCAAAGGGACAGATTCAAAAATTCAGAAGATTCTATAAGAGAATGCAGATGAGAGAGAAATTAATTTTCAGATTTCTGAAGACAGAACAATAAAGTTCTGAGGGCGATTGTGTGTAATTGACGATACAGAGATTAAAGAAGAGATCTTATGGGAAGCTCAGCATATAGCAATTTCAGCGTTGTCCCGGACAGATTTAATAGACCTTGTTTTGAGTGTGTGACATCCTGATTTTCAGACTTTGATTTCGATTGGTTAAATTGGGCATTTCATCGACGCGATTACAGTGTTTTTCTCTGAGTTGGCCACTTACGAGATAACTAGACTAGCTGGGTGAGTTATTAAGGACTTTAAGGCAAATAGACTTGAGAATTCGACTAGGAATCGACTTCTCGACCGTGCTCATCTTTAGAGATCATTACGGCACAGTTAAAAATCGAATTAAGATCGGAGATAGGTCGGTTCGACTGAGATGAATGACCGATCGTGGGTGACTCTACTAAATTGGAAAACTCTCGTCGACTGATACTAATTTGATTTTATTGTCGTTTTGGTACCCTGTGTCCGTATTTGAATCATCGAGATTTTCACGACCCTCGAGAGTCGCCAATGTGTCAAGAGTTCATCGTGGCTCGAAGAAAATCGACCACGGGTCATTTGTCCTAAAAAGCTCCGAAAACTACCCAGTAGTCTAGGTCACACTAAAAGCGTGTCGGAGTGAAATTAACCGCCAATCTAAGTTCGATTTCAGAAATTGGAGATTCTGCCTTGTCACAAAGTGGGTACACCAAAGTGTGTGTATATCATATAAATCATTTGCATGGAGTGCCGATGATGAATTGTATTTCAAATCTAAATCGATGTCCCAAGCTGGCGAGCTTTCATATGGTTCTTTCTTAAGCAGTGCATAGTATAGAGTGCAGAATTTCAATTGCTGAGATGAAGTCAGGGAAATAAAGATCACAGGCCAGGGTCAGTACAGTAGTCAGTGATTGCAGTTGTCGTGATCAGTGTCAGAGTTATATCAGATCTTGACCAGAGGTTCCCGCCCAAAGCAGATCCGCCAAATAGTTTCTTTTTAGTCAAGTGTAGAGCGAGTGTCCAGAACTTCGATTGTTGAGATGAGATCGAGAGATCGAAAAAACCGCAAGTCTAGAGTTGGTTCGAAATCGGTGATTCGGTTGCAATGATCAGAGACAGTTTAGAGACTGCTTAAAATCGTCAGTTTAGCTTCGCGGATTTTGTGTTGAAGACCTTTGGAATTTTAAGTGGGCAGGTGTTTAGTATTTTGAATTCGAAGTGGTTTGGGCAAGATAGTAGTGATCTTGCAGTATTGGTTCAAAAGGAGCAACTTGAGAAAGAGAAGATTATATGAGAAGACTACCCCCGCCTTTTTGTTTAAGAATTGGTAAAGGTTTAAATTTCGAGGACGAAATTTTTATAAGAGGGGAAGAGTTGTGACATCCCGATTTTCCAATTCTATTTTCAATAAATTGAGACGGGCATTTCGTTGGCACGCGTATAGTTATTTTCCTTGAGTCGGCCACTCATATGAAAACTAGTCTATCGGGTGAAGCTGTTAAGAGTTTCTAATGCATTGGACTCGAGAATTTGACCAGGAAGCGACCTTTCGATCGAGCTAATCTGCAAGGGTCATTACGGCACGATTAAAATCGATTAGAGATCGGAAATAGGTCGACTCGACAAAGGCATGTGATCGTGTGGGTGATTCCACCGGATCGCACAATTCTTGTCGATCGGCACCGGCCGACTTTTCTATCGATTGGGTACCTGTGTTCGTATTTGAAACCTTGAGATTACCCCGACAACCGAAAGTCGTCAATGTTTCAAAGATGTACATTGTGGCTTGAGATGATCAACCACAGATCAAATGCATTAAAATTTCTAAAGGCTACCCGGTAGGTTGGGCCGCGCTAGTATCGTGCCAAAGTGAAATTAACCATGGAATTGGGATCGAATTCAGAAATTGGAAGTCTGGGTGTGTCACAAATCATTTCAGGATCATTGAATCATCTTTAGAAGATTTTTCTTGCAATCAAAGTTTTTTGGCAAATTAAATCAGAAAATAGCTAATTTGGCTCGAGAAATTAGTAGGCCCGCTTTTGGTCGTACTTTTGGGACTTAAAGTGATTATATAGTCAAGTGAAGATGTGAATTGGAGTGTGGTGACATTGAATTTATTTTATGGATTTCAATTTGGCTCAATTGGAAGTGGATTGAATGGAATTGAAGAATTAAATGTACAAGGATTTGGACCTCGGCGAAAAATGGAATGCAACCATTGAATAATGTTGTGGGAGAGGAGATAGTGGAAGATGACATCATGCATGTGATGTCATGCTGATTGAAGCCAAGCGAATGAGAGCTTGACAAGTGGCAAGTGGTGATTGGTTCTTCAAAAGGTGGGATGTCACCCATCATCTTCAACCTTTGGAGGAGAGAGAAAGGAGAGGGAGGGGGAGAGCTCGACCGAACCAGCGGCCGCCCGACGCCGCCCCGTCCGCCCGCTCGGCCGCCCGTCGCCGGAGCCGTCGCCGCCTCCGCCCCGTCGCCGCCGCGCGCCGCCGCCCGCTCGCCTCTTCGCTCCGCCTCGCCCGCGTATCCAGCCCAACCGTCCGCATCTCCAGCAGCTTCCTCCCGTCGCCGTTGCCGCCGTGAGTCCCGCCGGCCGCGAGCCGCCGCCTCACCCGCCAAGCCGTAGCTGCCGCTCCTCCGCCGTTCCTCCGCCGAATCGCCGCCGAGCCGCCCCCAACCAACAGCCACCGGAAGTTGCGTAAAATGGGTATGGCAGCCCCTTCTTGGCCCGTTTTGCCGCCTTCCCGAGCCCGGATGCTCGGCCCGCTTTGAGGAAAGTCGATCCTCGCGTCGTCCCCGTCGTTTTGGTCCGTTCGGTTTGCTAATCCGGTGAGTTTAACTCACTAAACCTCGCTTAGAGGGTTAATTACGCTTTAGGTGTGCTTAGTTTATGTTAATTGTGATTAGGTGGTTAGTTTAATTTATTTAAGTGTGGATTATATTAATGTGTTTAATTAGCTTAAAGTGTGATTAAATTAAAGGTTAAGAGAGTTTATTTAATGTAAAGCCTTGATGTGACATAATAGGTTTTATTTTTGAATTATTTAAATGATTTCGAATTCTGGAATTTATGGTATTAAATTATAATCCGAAATTAAAAAAATTATTAAAAAAAAAAAACAGAAAAATTATTTTTGACCCCGATTACTCGAATTTCGTGCCGGTCGCAAATTGTGTAGTTAGATTTTGAAATTGACGATTGAATATTATAAATTGAGTGTGAATATTATAAATTGAGTGTGCATTGTGAAAAATATGGATATTATTATTTAATTGATTTTCGGAATAAATTTAATTATTTAATAAATTCCGAAAAATCATTTTGGGATCTTAAACTCTCTAAATTTCGTGCTGATCGCTGCTGGGTATTTAGAATTTGAATTTGATGATTGATTGTGGCAAATTGGATGTTGATTGTGATAAATATGGATTTTATTCATAAAAACCCAAGTGTTGGGTTTTGATGCGAAAATTGGATTTTAATGATTATATTAAATAGTGGGATTTGAAAAAGTGAAATATTGACTTTCTAATTCGAAATTAGCGTGCCCCCACACACGTGAGTAATTTCTGGAATATTTTTAATGTGAAGAAAAATGGTCGGGATCACTATTTTAAGTGGAAGCATTGATTGAAATATAAAGTGTCCTGGGGCCGAGTATGCTTTGGCGGTGTGATAATTAAGAGGAATCGTCCTGGGCTGTTGAGCCGGACTTGCCCCTATATGGGATGCCCACGTGGTGGATGCGGGTCGCAGTTGATTCTGGGCCCATGCTCCTTCGGGAACGCCGTCGACGTACTGACGAAGCCGCGCTCCAAGGTGGGGAGGCGATGCCTGGCTATGTGCCAGTAGATAGCCGAACTGCGAGTAGGCTATGCCCTTGTGTGGCAGTGAATAATAATTGGAATGCGTGCTAAGTTCGACTGTGATTTATATGAAAGTGATGTCGTTCCAATTGTTTGAATTATCATTATTACCTGAGATTGTGTGGTTTGAATTATGCTAACCTGCAGGAAGGAACTGAGGCGAGGTAAGTCTTCTGTGTGATGTGGCTAGGCCACCCGGGTGTATTTTCTTTCTAATATGGGTTTAGGGGTTGAACTTGCTTTGAGACATTGTCTCATCCCGGTTTGGGGAATAAAAATTTCAGGTCTCTGGTGGACGGAGCGGCCAGATAACTTTGATTGGCCTTGAGGAGTCGCAGAGGTGAAGTCATAAGATTGGAGAACGTGTCCGACTTGTAGACCGTAGGACAGTTCCTCTTAAGAGCCGGTCTTTTGTAGACCCTTGGCTATAGGCTTCTGTTTGTAACTCTGTTGAATTATGAAAGTGTTATGTTGTGGTTTTGCTTCCTACTTTTCTATCCCGTATTTTGTTGTCAGGGGATTTGTTTCACTTCCGCATGTGCAATAAAAATGAATGGGTCGGCGACTCGTCCTGGGAAGTCGCAATTGTATCGACCAGAGTGGGATGTTCGCGTGCTCGGAGGATCGGGGCGTGACATGTTGTTTTTCAAATAGGCGCTATAAAGACTCTAGGACCAAATGGACTTAACAAGTTATTCTACCAAAACAATTGAGTAAAAATCTTGGAAGACATTTTTAGAATGGTTGACAACTTCTTCAGCCAAGGTACTTTCGATCCTGAGATTACCCATATAACCCTCATACCAAAAGTCTCAAATCCTTAAAACATTTCTCAGTATAGGCTCATTAGCTTATGTAATTTCAACCACAAAATTATTACAAAAGTGATGGCCAATCAACTAAACCCTAGCTACTAGAAATTATATCTCTAGAACAAAGTGCTTTTGTAGGAGACCTCAAATATAAGACAATATATTCATTGTTTAGGATGTTCTTCATCGTTCAGGAGGTTCTTCATCAACTCATAGTGAGTAAAAGAAAGAGAAAATTTCCAGCGGTTCTAAACCTTGATATGTAAAAAGCTTATGACAGGATGAAACGGGATTTCCTATGTAATTGCATGTTACAAATGGGCTTTTGTGAGAAATGGGTTTCCCTCGTAAAACAATGCATTTCCTCAGGTCTTTTAGCATCAAAGTTAATGGAGAATCATGTTAGTATTTTATACCGTCCAGAGGAATCAGAAAAGAAGACCCCTTATCTCCCTATTTATTTATCATTATGGTCAAAGTTCTATCCTCCTTGATATTGAAAGCTACAATAGATGACAGCTTAAAGGGCATTCAATTGAATCCACATTGTCCCACTCTAGCACATCTTTTATTCATGGACGACACCATATTCTTCCTAGATGGTACCATCACCGAGGCTTAGATTTTGGCAAATATCTTACCTTAGTATTGCCATGAGTCAGGCCAAGCTATTAACCTCAATAAGTAAGGAATTTTCCTTGGGAAAAATTGTCCCTAAGGATTGAGACAAAATCTAGCAGCGGGATTGAGAGTACTGGTCATCGAGAAAACGGGGTAATATTTGGGCATCTCGTCAGAATGAAGACAAATAAAGAAGCAAATGTTCTCCTGGGTTCTTGCAAAAGTTGATAGCAAGCTAAAAGGGTAGAAAGAAAAACTAATGTTGAAGGTCGAAAAAGAGATCCTGATTAAAATGTTGGTCCAAGCATTACCTCAATTAATAATGTCCATTTTCAAAGTTCCTATAACAATTTGTAAAGCAATTGAAAAGAAAGTATCTTTGTTCGAATGGGAACAAAATGTTCCTACAAAGGGCATACATTGGAAAAAATGGGAGAGTTTGAAAAATATAAAAGAATTTGGGCTGCTCCACAACTTCATATGTTTGTCTCGTGAGCTCTCTTGAAGGGCGGAACAACCAATCCGAACGGTCCTTCACCGTGAGCAATGGGCATCATCATCTCCTCTGAAGAGCAATCATGATCATCAGCAACACGAAAACCAAAGTCTTCCCGACCCCGTGAATGCAATCCCTATCATATCTCTGCCCGCCAAGACCACCGGAAGACCACGCACCTGAATCGTCGGGCCGCACAATCCCCTTCGCTTTCAACTTCTTCAAAATAGGGTCTGCAAAACCTCATATCCTTGAAATTCTTTATTGGCGGCGGGGATATCCTCTCCATCAACAATAATATGCCACTTCCGAATCATATTGCACTTCCTCAACATCCTCCGAATCGACAACGGCTTCCACCCGCCATCAAAGGTGGCTCGGTGTAAATGATTCCCTTTGCCAACTCGCGGACCAACATCAAGGTCTTGCGATCGGATAAGTTCTCCAGCATCTCCTTCTCATGCTGCACCATCTACTCGGTGGGGGTAATCTCGGGTTGATCCCGCTTCGTGCGTTGCCTTCACCGGGAGGCTAGGCTTGACTTTAGCCCGCTTCGCCTTCTAGTGGTCTTCCTCGAGCGAAGAAGCGTTGCCCTTGCGCCGGAGGATCTTACGGGCTTCCATCGCCTGCGCTTGGCGACGGGGACGTACTCGTGTAATCGTCCTCCCCTCCATGACCGTGGAACCTCCCGCGGCGGCGGCATGCTTAAAAGTACCGTTGAATTTCTCCGCGCAAAAGTGTGTGAAACCCTAATCGATGTTACTCGGGCAGCGATGTCCGGAGCTATAGAACCGGTTGAGCACTTGCCCCTTGAAGAATCAAACGGATTGAGGAGATAGTACCTGGAGTGATGGGCGGAGCGCGGAAAATTGCTTCCATGGCCGAGCAGGAGAAAGGAACGGCGGCGGTGGCAGCGAGAGAACCGGCGAAGGCGGCGACGCTTCCGCTAGAGCAAGTGGGGAGAGAATGAGAAAGGGAGATTGGATACGGGAGACGGAGATTCGTGACTGCGAGCGGAAGCGGGGCTCGCTACAAGCAAACGCTCGAGCGAGCTGCTCATCCGGGCGGCGTGCTGGTCCAGATCTCGGGCAGCGTCTACTGGTCGAGATCTGGGCGGCGTGCTCGTCCGGATCTCGAGCCTCACCCGGATCTCGCGAGACTTGCTCGAGCAAGCGTCTCACAGATCTAGGCAAGCGCTGGCTCGAGCAAGCCCTCACGCTCGAGCTCCGAGCAACCATCGCCCAGATCTGCGAGGGCCTCGTCAATCGGTGAAGGAGGAGCAATGAGCAGGTTTACAGTGAAGGAGCTTGGCATTGCATCGGCGCCGGAGAGAGGACGACGGTGGAGAAGCCGGATGGTCTCGAGACAAAGGCGGCCGGCGCCGGAGAGGACGATGGTGGAGAAGCCGGATGGTCTCGAGACAAAGGCGGCTGTCGGCGCCTGAGAAGACGATGGTGGAGACGATCGCGGGGAGACGCTCATCGCAGGGAGGAGGCGGTGTTCGAAGGGCCGAGAAAGAAATAGAAAAGGAACACGATTTTGTTCCTTTTTGTTCCTCAAATATGTTTCAGAAATAAGAAACACAAATTTGTTGTTTCTTATTTCTGTTTTTTTTTGTTTCTAGGAACAAAAGAATAAAAAAAGAATAGAAACGCACCCAAACACGTTTCTGTTTCTTTTTTGTTCCCAGGAACAAAAAAACAGAAAAAGTGTTTAAAAAATAAAAAATAAGTGCAAACAAACAGACCCTAAGCATACACCGCACAATGTCCAATAACATTCGGTTTCTTCTTTTCACTACACCGTTTTGGTCTAGAGAACTAGGCATAGTATATTAGGCAACTATCCATGCTCTTGAAGAAACTTTGCAAATGGACTAGGTGCTTGTCCATCTTCGGTGTATCTACCATAGCATTCTCCACCCATATCTGACCTCCCGATCTTAATTTGTTTACCACATTATTTCTCAACTTCCGCCTTAAATACCTTAAAGGCATCCAACACTTCATGCTTATTATGAATCAAGTAAAGATACATGTAACATGAGTAATCATCTATGAAAGAGATGGAGTATTTATGATCACACGAGTCCATATTCGAACTATAAATATCTGTATGTATGATTTCTAATATTTTTGTACTCCTCTTAGCACATTTCTTCGTCTTGTTGGTCTGCTTTCCCTTTATGCAATCCACACAAGTATCACAATCAGTAAAATCTAAAGTAGTGAGTACTCCATCATTTACCAGTCGCTTAATTCTTTCTATGAAGATAGTGCCCAATCTCTGGTGCCACAATATAGAGAAATCTTCTTTCACAACACATCATTTCATACCAGCGTTATCATGAACACACATCGCATTATAATAGGCATTGTCTTGTAAATTGATTCGAAAAAGACCATCAGACAAAGTAGCACTCCCAATAATTTTAGATTTAAACGATAAACGAAGTTGAATATGAAAAGTTAAAAGAGTAACCAAAAGGTATAAGTCTTGAAACTGAAATTGAGTTTCTAGATAAACTAGGAAAATAAAAAAGTCATTTCCAAATTCAAAACAAAGCTACTATTGAGAACAAGTCTACATGTCCGAATAGCTTCCACATGCGAACACATCTTGTTTCCTGAATAAATGCTTTGTTCACTTCCCACTAGCTTCCTCTGGTTTTGAAAATCCTACAAGAAATTCGAAATGTGGATCATAGATCTAGAATCAATCCACCAAGTGTCGTAACTCACATAAGCCATATTAGATTCATAACAAACACAAAAGATTGGATTACCTTTCTTCTCGAGGCATGCCTTAAATTTGATGCAATCCTTCCTTATATGCCCCTTCTTTTTATAGAATAAACATTTGGATTCTTTCTTAATATCAGCTTGGGGAGATATCTTACATTTTCCCTTATGCTTGCCACAGCCCTTATTATTTCATTGTGTTGCCAAATGAGCACTTTCTCCTAATTCCATAATCAGTCTTTCTTCCTCTTGAACACACATGGTCATTAATTGACCATTGTCGCGACCTAACCTCGGGTAAACCAGCTAGGGTTTGACTAATGGAATACTAAGCATAAACTTAGCTTGGGTTCTCCCAAGCCCATACCAATTCGCGATTTAGGTTCAAGTTTTTAGCATGCAAATGATTTTTCAATTAGGAATTGCCACTAATCTATTTTTAGTGGGTCGATTAGAAACCAAGTTAAGTAATGAGAGATTTACTTTACTCGTGCGAACTAGAGATTGTAAGTTCGGGGACTCGATTACGCTAGATTTCTCTAGCGCCTTTTCGGTACATTTCTCTTTTATTTAGAAAAAATGTTTCATAGGCAACTTGAATTGATTTTAATTTACTTTCCTAACATGTAAGGTGATCATGCGAGTGCGCAAACCACCAATTTAACACAAAAAAAAAACAATAAATAAATTATATGACTTATCTCATAACAACGAAAGCATCTGCAATGTTAGATCAAAATTCACATAAATAGTCCTAGATATCATTCATAATTAACACGCAATCATTCAAATTTTTTAGGATTTTTTCTTGTTTAATAAAATCTAAGCTATATGTCATGCAATTTAAGTAAATGGCATAATTCTAATGACGGGCAATTTCTAATTAAATGGACCTAGCAACAATTACTAAATAACATGCATTTCATGAACCTAATTCTATATGACATGCGCATGATATTTTTATATTTTTTTTATAAAAATTTGTAATTGAAAATTACTAACATTAAAAATCTAACTAAAGTGAGATATTATCTATTTTAAGTTAGGAAATAGACTAATCTGAATCATATCTTAACTTAGAAATTTATCTTGACATGCAATTTAATTCGAAGATATTATCTAATCTAGATATCATCTAAACATGTATTCTAATATAATTAGAAAGGTATCTAACTATTCTATCATGCAATTTTATCTAGGAAATCAGTTCTAATCTACATGATATGCAAATGCAATCTTTTTTTTTTTTGTTGGTATTTTTGGGATAAATAAAGCAATTAAAGTAAGATAAGCACCAAATCACTCAAGATCATATATCATTCGGTTCAATGCGAATAAGGAAATAATATCCAACTAACTTGAAATTTCACGACTAAAATCAATGAGTTGATCTTAAGCCTTAAAGATCAAATCAAATTTAAAGATTCCTGCGGAATCAATAATTCCATCTAAAGCCTTATATGTCACACCCCAAGCCTCCGAGTATGTGCCCATCCCTCTATAGTCGATTAAATAGTGACGTCTTAGGACGCATCGCCAACCCATTCATTTTTAAATGCACATGCGGAAGCAGAATAAATAATCTCCGTACTACAATTTAATATAATAGAAAAGCCACATTTCCTTGAAAACCACAACACACCTTTTCACATATCATAATAATTTATATACATTACTATCTGTATTTACAAGGTCTACCAAAAGGTCGATTCCCAAAACTAGTTGTCCTAGGACCAACTATTCAAACCTGATTGCTAAACCTTCAGAGTTCACGGGATTCGGGCGAGATAGGGGTTCCTCCAATACACCATCAAGTGGGTCTGCTGGATCCTCATCCTGGACAGCATCAATCACCTCAACAAGGATATCAAAACTTCTAAGGGGACCTATCCTAAGACCATAGGAGTGGTGTGGAACTAGGCTCTGAATCGATTGGGTACCTCCTGGTGTGGGACCTCTTCAACCCGAGAATGTGGGGACCTTTTCAACCCAGAATGTAGTCACAACCAACTCGTAAGTCCAATCACTTCTGGGATCAAGGAAAACAGAGACCTGCTCGGTTATTCTCACGAGACAATCAAGACACCCAGGGGGAGTCACCATCTGTGAACCAGAAAATGTTATCCTACAACGGAGTGAGATGATATCTCAGCAAGTTCAACCCTCTAAGACCCGATTAGGAAGAAAATACATCCTAAGGGCTGCCTAAGCACAACATGGGTCAAAGGACTTACCTTGGCCTCAGTTCCTTCCTATCAGACAATATAATTCAATTAGTTATTCACTCAGATCGAATCATCGATCAATCGACTTAGTCGATTACATGTCCACCGGTTGGTACATTCAATATTATCTATAAAGTCCTATCAAATCAGGACTGCTCACCCAAAACTGATAAATAGATAGTATAGCTCACCCCAAGCTGATAATATAGTATACTGTATATATGCTCACCCAAAACTAATAGATTAGGGCCCCCAGACCACCATAGTATACTATATATGCTCACCCAAAACTAATAATATGGTATACTTTAAATACTTGCCCAAAGCTGATAATATGTGCTCACCCAAAACTGATAATTTTAGGCCCTTGGCCAAAATAGTATACCACTCAATTCATATAGCCAATTTCTCATTTTTATCATACCCAATAAAAATAGCCGTGTGTGGGTACATGATCGGCCTTAGCCAAAATACCATAATTTCACTTCTCCAATTCCCACCATTTTATATAGTCCACCAAAACATTTTTGGCGTTGTAAACCCACACTCGGTTATTTTCCAATCAATTGTCAAAATTAGTTAATTTAGAAATAAAATCATTAAATCAAAATTAAATTAATTCAGCACAAATTAAAGCTCAATTAAATAAACGAACCACACCACAGTAATCAGCATAAAATTCTGATCACCGACTATTCCGGTCTAATTTCCAGAAAATAATTAATTAATTAATTAATTATGAAAAATATTAAACAAATGCCAGTAAATCTAACTTAGGCCCGTAATGCCTAATTGGACGGTGAAACAGACCTGGAAAAATTTCAACGTTCTTTAAATAAATACTAGAATGTGTTTACTTGCTAATTACACTAACTAACCATCTAACATGCATCAGCAACTAATTAAATTCACTAATCTAATATAGTATAATCTAATCTAACCACTTGATCCATCTTAGCTTAAACTAATCAACCCTTAAGCATAATTAACTTACTAAGCGAGGATTAGTGAGTTAAACCCACACGATTAATGATCCGCTTGGATCAAACCAAGGAACGTGACGAGGCTCAATCTTCTCCAAAGTGAGCTTGTCAACCGAGTCGAACGGGCCAAAATAGGATTGCCAAGCTCATAAAACCTTGCTGGTTTAGCTCCATAATTGAGCCCAAGGAGCTACAACGGGTTGGTTTGGGCACAGCTCGGGTTGGGATCGGCCACCGCGAGTAGGGGTGCAGGCAGCAAAGAAACGGGACCACCGAAGTAGCAAGCTTCTGTGGAAAAGGTGTCTGCGTGGAGGAGAAATGGGGAGAGGAGACCAAAGACTTTCTTCTTTGGCGTGCTTCCATGCAAGACCAAAAAAGGAGACCAAAAGCAATTTAATGGATAGGAATGCAGGGAGATGTCAATTTGGGGGGATGAACCGCGAGAGAGAGAGAGAGAGAACGTGCGAATGAGGTTCATGCGTGGAGGGTGTGGGTCCAAGGAAAAAGAAGAAAATAACATAAAACTAAAGTTATAATTTGATCAACTTCAAAACAACTTGACAATTGGTCATCCTATGGCCAATTTCTTCCCCATCTTGTACAACTCGAAGTCCAATTGAAGACCAAAACAAAACGGTCACTCCAACCTACAAATTTCTCTCAAATCCGAATTCTATTTCACTTTTCTCGGAATCCGATTTTTGAACAAACTTCTCCAATTGAGGTCCGATTTGGTGCGGAAGAAGCCCACGAAATTTCCTTTCACTTATTTACTCACACCAAATGCCAAAAATCCCTTCAAATAGGCCAATCTGAATTTACGTTAGTTTTCCGAATCGTTTGAATCAGTTTTCCGTAAAAATCCCGAACTCGTCAGAAATTCCTCCAAAGGTGAGTCAACGTTCCTAGAATGACTCATGACATGACAGAACTTTCAATTTATGAAATCGAATTCAAATTCGCGGTTAATTCCAATCAGACGCTGTTTTAGCGCGACCTAACCTACCGGGTAGCTTTTAGGAATTTTTGTTGCAGTTGACCTTTGGTCAATTTTCCTCGAGCCACACGTACCTCTTCGACACATTGGCGACTATCGGTGGTCGTGAAAATCTCAAAGTTTCAAATACGAACACAGGGTACCCAAAAAGAAAGAAAATCGGTCTAGTGTCGATCGATGATAATTTTGCAATAAGATGGAATCACCCACACTTTGATCACCATCTCAGTCAAATTGACCTATCCTCGGTCTCGATCAATTTTTAATTGTCTTTGTAATAACCCTTACTTGATTAGCACGGTCAAGCGCCGATTCTAGATCGAATTCTCAAGTCTATTGCGTTCAAAATCCCTTAATGGTTTCACTAGATAGGCTAGTTATATCATGAGTGACCATCTCAAAGAAAACACTATAGACGTGTCGACAAAAGGCCCAACTTATTCAATCGAAATCAAAACCTGAAAATCAAGATGTCACATTATAAATGGAATCAAAGATTATATGCAGTTGCGAATTAGAAAATAAATCGTAATTGGGAGATATGTATATCATTCATAAATATGCATGTTAGATATTAATAGACATATATTAGGCAGAAAAATATGCAAATATACTAGAGATGTGCATCTTACCAAAATCGAGAATATTCTTTCCAAATTTGGACTACACACTCGGGATCGCAACCGGCTCCTCGGCGGGACAACAACGGGCAATTGGCGGCGGCGATGGTGGCACATGGTTCACAAATGGTCGGCGCGGTGATTTACGATCAAAGCCGACGTAGTTCGATGAGCCTGCAAAAATGGAGAATTTGAGGATCGGCTCAAGGATGAGCTTGATGGTGACGTGCAGCGAGCAGCTCGCGGTAGGGCTTAGCACAATAGGAACACCAACCTCGCTTAGGGGCTTCGCGGGTGTCAGCGGTGTCATAGTTGGGGACGGGCGTGTAGCAACTTGTTAGGACCGTGTCGAGCACAACCGAGCTCTTCGGGACGGTGACTAGCAGACAGTGGGCTCGCGGGTTGATGCGGCTATGGCGAACTATGATGGTTCTCGGATGAGCAACAAATGTCACGCCCCGATCCACTGACCTTGTGCCATCCCTCGGTGGTCGATTAATTAGCGATGTCCCAGGATGCATCGCTGACCCATTCATTTTAATACGTATATAGAAGCGAATAAATAAATCCCCAAACAACATAAATATGTGATAGAAAAGCAGGACCACAAATTTTCAAAAACTGCAACACACTTATATACATATCAAACTAAGTCATATACAGTATTAGCCAATATATACAAGGTCTACAAAAAAGGGTGGGGGTTACAGATCATCTAAGCATTCGAGTCTTCAACTAAATATTTCAGGGACCTTGGATCCAACAGACTCGGGTCCACCATTGAACCACCAGGAGGGTCTGCCGTGCCTTTTCCAAAAGCAACCTCCAGCACCGGCATAGAGACCTTAGATTCTGGTAGGACCTTCTCTCTGTCCATTTCGTTCACGACAATACTACGATCTGTATTGATGGGGTACATTATGGGTAGACCCTCATCAATCCAGACAACGGATCTCATGAGTTTATATACCCATCACCCTTGGGTTCCCATGAAATCCGAATATAAGATACCTACTCGGTGACCTTCTTTGGCTAGCCAAAACACTCGGGCAATACAGCCATCTAAGGACTTGAAAATGTTATCTCACAATGGATGAGACGACATCTCAGCAAGTTCACCCCCCCTAAACTCTAACTAGGATGAAAATATGCCCTTAGGGTTGCCTAAGCACAAGCATGAGTCGGAAGACTTACCTTTGCCTCACTTCCTTCCTTCCTGCAAGTCGGTACAATTTATAAAATCATCCAATCATTCCAATCTAGGTCAAACATCGATCAGTCGACTCATTCAACTCCATACCATCGATACCATTCACACAATTCAATCAAATCGAACCTTGCTCACCCTAAGCTGACCACAATAGTGCTTAGCGGAGCTACTATTTATCTATAATGCTCACCAAAGCTGTGTGCTACTTAGGTATACTACCCACTCTAAGCTGATATATAAAAATCCTCATACTGATATAGTATATTACTAATGCTCACCAAAGTTGTGCGATACTTAAGGTATACTACTCACTCTAAACTGATATATCAAAGTTCTCATACTGATATAATATACCATTCTAATCAACCAACAATTTCACCACTTTTATCATACTCGATAAAAATAATCATGTGTGGATACACGGACGGCCTTAGCCAAAATACAATATTTTCCTTTTAAAAAATCCCACCACTTAATATAGTCCATCAGAATATTTTTGGCATTATAAACCGATGCCTGATATTTCCCAATTAAATACTGAAAATACTCAATTTTGGGATAAATTCTCAAAATTACAAATCTCACTCAATTTGCACAAAATAACATTCAAAAAAATAAACAAATCACACCATTGAAATCAGCATGAAATTCCAGTCATGGCTATCCCAGTCTAATTTTTGAAAAATAATAATTAATTAAATAATTACGAAAATTAATTAAATAAATACCAAAAACGCAACCTTAGGCCGGTAAAGCCTAATTAAATATTGAAAGGGGCCCAGAAAATTTCCAAACCTATCTAGATAAAAACTACAGCCTATCTAGTCGCTAATTACACTACTCTAACCACCTAATATGCATAATCAAATAATTAAATTGCTAATCCATTCTAAATAACCACCCAATCCAAGCTTAACCTAAACTAATTAACCATTAAGCATCATTAACTCCCTAAGCAGAGTTTAGTGAGTAAACTCACCGGTTTTAAAGTCTGATGAGTTCATGATGACAGCAAGGTGGAGATGAGCGAGAAACTTTGAAGCAACGACACCTTTTGAGACCTGAAAGGGGTCCAAAGTAGGGGAAACACTACACGACTAGCCAACGGGGTTCGGTTCTGTTGCTAGACCGAAGGAGAGAGCTGGACGGCTGGTTTGGCAAGATTGGGTCGGCAAAGGTTGTAGCAGCCTAGGCGGGATACTCTGGCGGCAGGCGGTGGTTGAACGACAACATCGGGGCTCCGATTGAGCTTGACGTGGCCTGAGGAGCCTCGAGTAGGGCAACACGGCGACGGAACGAGCTAGACGACGCAGCAAGGACGCAGGCTCACGTGGAGGGGCGATGGCGAGCGAGCGACTCCGGCGGGCTTCACGAGAGGTCGACGGCCAGGGGAGGGAAGGCTGCTCGGTTTTTTGCAAGTTTTAGAGCTCCAAGGTTACTAAAATGGAGAAAGCAGAATGCAAAAGGAAGAGGAAGAGCCAGCTACCTTGTGGAGGGTCCCAACTTGCTTCTTCCTATCCCTTTTGTCTCCTCAAAGAGGCCTCACTGGTTTGTTCATTTCCTCAGCACACTTGCAGCAGCCAAAGCTTCCTTAGGAAGCCAAGGAGGTGGTCCAAAAGGTCATTGACCAAGGGGCTACGAATTTGCAACCATTTTTCCCCAAATCCTCTTCAATTCTCTCTTGAATCGATGTAATTTGGCCCTCATAAATTCCACCACCGTGTCCACGATCAAATTGACATTTTTTCTCCCTAATAGAACAAACTTGCATCCTAAAAACACGATAAAAAAACGGTCCCCTGAATTTTCTGGATAAAAACGGCCCTATCTTGAAATTTTGCCAAAAATCTCAATTTGCAGAAAAATCTTCGGAGGATGAGTTAACATTCTTAAAATGACTCATGACATGACAGAACTTTCAATTTCTGAAATTGGATTCAAATTCGCGGTTAATTTCAATTTGGCACGATTTTAGCGTAACCTAGCCTACTGAGTAACTTTTAAAGTTTTTTGGTGCAATTGACCCGTGATTGATTTGTTTCAAGTTACAATGTACCTCTTCAACACATTGGCAACTCTCGTTTGTCGTGAAAATCTTGAGATTTCAAATACGGTATCGAGAGTACTAAAACGACAGAAAAATCGGCTTAGTGCCGATCGATGAGAATTTCTCAATCTGGTGGAATCACCAACACTTTGATCACTTATCTCAGTCGAAACTACCTATCTCTGATCTATATTCGATTTTTAACTGTGTCGTAATAATCTCTACAGATGAGCACGGTCGAGTAGTCAATTCGTGGTTGAATTCTCAAGTCTATTACATTAAAATTCTTTAATGGCTTTCCCTGATAATCTAGTTATCTCATGAGTGATCAACTCAGAGAATAGTACTATAGGCACATCGATGAAAGGCCCGATTTTTTTAATTAAAAACATAATCGAAATTTTAGGATGTCACAACCCTTCCCCTCTTATAAAAATTTCATCCTTGAAATTTAAACCATTACAGTTCTTTAAGTAAAAAGGTAGGAGTACAATTGTCTCATCGACTCTTCACTTTCCTAGGTTGCTCCTTCAGTGCCGTGGTGTTACTAGATCACTTTAATCAATGAGATCGTATCTGTTCTTTCTGATCCACAATTTGAATGGGGCTTTCCACGTACAACACTTTGTTGTCCACATCCAATTCATTGATTAAGCATGTGGGTCAAGTCAGGCCCATACTTCTTCAACATTGACACGTGAAAGACATCATGCACTTGCACTAGTCTCAGCAGTAATGCAAGATGATACGCTAGGATCCCAATTCTCTCTAGGATCTCAAAGGGACCTATGTACCTCGGACTCAGCTTTCCATTCTTGCCAAAGTGCGAAGTACACCTCGTTGGTGACACTTTTAGAAAAACGTGATCACCAACTTGAAATTCCAAAGGCCTTTAACGCTTATCTACATAGCTCTTCTGACGGCTCTGAGCGGTCTTTAGTCTACCTCTGATGACTGCAATTGCATCCACTAACAAATGAACCAACTCTAGGCTTGTGATCTTTCTTTCCCCGACTTCATCCCAATACACTAGCGTTCAGCACGCTCTACCATACAATACTTCGAAAGGAGCCATTTGAATGCTCTGCTGATAGCTGTTATTGTAGGCAAACTCGACAAGATAAAGCTGTTCCTCCCAGCTTCCCTTGAAAGCCAACATGCAAGCTCATAGCATGTCTTCGAGGGTTTGAATCGTCCTTTCGGGTCGGCCATCTGTCTAAGGATAATACGTCGTACTATATTGTAGCTTCGTTCCTAAGGTGGCCTGCAAACTCTTCTAGAAAGTAGCTTTGAATCTCGGGTCTCGGTCCAAGTTATCGTCACACTGTACTCTATGCGGTCGAACTGCGACACACGTACAACTCTACGTGTCTATCCAAATCAAAGTCCTTTCACACTGTGATGAAGTGAGCCAACTTTATCTGTCTGTCAACCACTACTAAAATTGAATCATTACCTTTCTGACACATCGGTAAACCTATCACAAAATCTATCGTGATGTGTTCCTATTTTCACTCGGGAATCTCGAGAGGTGTAGAAGTCCTCCTAGCTTACAATGTTGTGCCTTCACTTGCTGACATGTCAGACACTTGGTGACATGCTTGGTGATGTCCGCCTTCATACCAGACCACCAGTAGTGTTGACGCAGATTCTAATATATCTTCGTACTGCCAAGATAAATGTTATAACTATTATGTTGAGCTTCTAATAAGATCTCCTCTCTAAGCTCCGCATCGTCAACTACACACAATCGTCCTTGGAACCTCAGTTTTCCATCCTCAGAAATCTGAAAATTAGCATTTTTCTTATCAGTATCCTCTTGCAGAATCTTTTGAACATCTTGGTCTGTCAATTTTGAAGTGCTTTGATCTGATCTCGAACATACGGCTCAATTCTAAGGGTGGCCATAAGATTCAAAAGGTGGCCCACCTCAAATTTAAAAATCGAATCTCGAGCTTTCTCGAGTAAAACCCATTCCTTAACTATCATCTGTGCAACTGAAGATTTTTGACTCAATGCATCGGCGACCTTATTCACCTTTCTCGGGTGATACAGAATATCACAATCGTAGTCCTTCAGAAGTTCCATCCAGCGCGACGCTGTCTCATGTTCAACTCATTCTAAGAGAATAGATACTTGAGACTTTGATGGTCGATGAAGATCTGGAATCTTTCTCCGCACAAATAATGTCTCCAAATCTTCAAAGCGAAAATGATTGCTGCAAATTCCAAGTCATGCGTCAGGTAATTCAGTTCATGAGGTCTCAACTGATGGGAGGCGTATGCAACAACTCTACCATATTGCATAAGCATGTAACCCAGTCCTCTAACCGACACATCACTATAGATCCCGTATCCTCCAGGACCAAATGGAATGATCAGCACAAGTGCAGTAGTCAACTTCTGCTAAAGCTCTTAGAAACTACGCTCGCACTTGTCCGTCCACACAAATTTTTCTTCCTTCTTCAACGGTCGAGTCAATAGCGACGTTAATACTGAAAATCCTTCCACAAACTGTCTATAGTACCCGGCCAAACCCAAGAAGCTTCGATCTTGGTCACGGTTGTCGATCTTGGTCGATTGATTATTGCTTCGATCTTGGACGGGTCCACGAAGATTCCTTCGCCTGAAATCACGTGGCTTAGGAACACAGCACGAGTCAGCCAAAACTCGCATTTGCTAAAGTTAGCATACAATCCATGAATCCTCAAGGTCTGAAGTACCATTCTCAAATGACTCTTATGCTCCTCAGCATTTCTCAAATACACCAGAATATCATCGATAAACACTATCAGAAATTGATCCATATATTCCTTAAACACTCTGTTCATCAAATCCATAAAAGTAGCTGGAGCATTCGTTAAACTAAATGGCATTACAATAAACTCATAATGGTTGTATCAAGTATGAAATGCTGACTTCCGTATATCCTCCTTTCTAATTCTCAATTGATGATACCCGGTCCTCAAGTCGATCTTTGAAAATGTCAACGCTCCTTATAATAGATCAAACAAGTCATCGATCCTCAAGAGTGGATACTTGTTCTTGATCATCACCTGATTGAGTTGACGATAGTCGATACATAAGCACAACGAACCATTTTTCTTCTTCACGAATAGAACTGGTGCTCCTCAAGGTGATGCACTAGGACGTATGAATCGCTTATCCAACAATTCTTGCATCTGCACCTTCAGTTCTTTTAACTCAGACAACGACATCCGGTAAGGAATCTTAAAGATTGGCTCTGTCCTGAGTGCTAACTCAATCACAAACTCGATCTCTCTCTCTTTGGCGGTAGGCCTGGCAATTCCTTCGAGAATACATCTGGGAAATTCTTGTAGCACGAGATATCTTTGATCTTCAACTGCCGTATCCACGATAGTCGCTAGGTAACCTTGACAATCCTCATCTAACAAACAGGTTGCCTCAAGCGACGAGATTAAGGTAATCGAGGGTCCTCCTCGATTCCCAATAAACTCGAAACTTTCACCCTCTAACGGGTCAAACTGAATCGCTTTACAATAACAGTCCATCTTAGCTTATTGCTTGGTGAGCCGACCCATGCCAATTATCAAGTCAAAGTCATATATGGCTAGGACTAACAAGTCTATCTTCCCCTCTTGCTCACCAATCACTAACTTGTAATCAGTATAACCCAATGCAGCTAACACCTTATCCTTTAACGGTGTGGATATGCTAAACACTTACACCAACAATTTAGGACTTAATCCTATCAGCTTAACATATTGCTCGACAATAAAAGAATGAGTCACTCCAAGGTCGAATAAAGCATAAGCAATATGGTCGTTCAGTGAAACCGTACCTATCATCACATCAGGCGTGTCCTCTGCCTGACCTCTTTTGATGGCATACACTGTCCCTTGAGCTAGGGGTCTGTTCTGTCCACCCTGTTGTGCAAATTGCGGTGCTACACCCCTTGGTGGCGACGGTAACTGTTGTTGTCCCCTTGGTCTTCTAGGACAATCTCTGGCTATGTGACCCTGCTAGCCACATTCAAAACAAGCGCTCATCCTTTAGGGGCACGGGGTCAAACCATGTCGCCTTCCACAAAAGCGACACACATAGTTCTAACTTGATCCTGACTTGCTAACTCCACCCTTCCTATTGGGCGGGATGTGGAATCTTCCTTCGGTCATAGGTTGCTTCCCATACCAATTCCCATCTCAGTTAAATGCAAACCGTGACCTAGATGTGGTGGCTTGTTCATTCTGATCTCTCTCTATCAGCTGGGCTTGTTCATAAAGGTCGTTATAGTTCTTTAGATTCAATGGCATCAACGGGTTTCTCACTTCCAGTTTGAGCCCATCTCTAAACCTTCTAGCTCGGTTGCATTCTTGACCGGTTCGAGGGTGTATTGCAATAGTTCGGTGAACTTCACTTCATATTGATCTACAATCATTGAACCTTGGCGAAGGCACTTGAATTCTGTCATCTTCAATTCTCTTCGGCAAGGACTGCCTTCTCCATCTCGATGCACATTAGCGTGCAAAGGCCTTCTCAAGCCTTGGATTCATAGAGCCGTAGCTTCGAGGACTCCCCGCCCTAGTGAACCTTGGTGGGTTCAGCTTCGAAACTATTCCACCAGCTTATGCATCGGTCTCCCAAAGCAACCACGTTTCCTAGTGGAACCTCAACAATTGCGACAACAGGTGCGGTAGCAACAGCAACATCTACGGCGGCATTAGCGGCAGCTATGGTAGCAATGGCTGAAGTGGCAGCACTGGCAGCTTGAATCTAAGTCTGCTGATCCATACTATTTCCCAAAATCTCTAGTGCCTGCATGATCCTAGCAAACCTTTGATCATCAGGGGCTACTACTCCAGCACCAATAGGAGGTAGAGCTACTCCACTTCCACTAGCTTGAGCTAGCACTCTTCCACGGCCTCCTTGGGTACCGACCCTCATCGGCGTCCTACCCTAAGTAACAAGCCCTATGGTCTTCTTCCTAGGAGTCCTCTACTTATGATCACTCATAATGCAAGTTTTCTTACTAAAACTTGCCTTCCAATTCCACACCGAATTAGAAGCTAAGCAATCCCAAACAAAAAAATCTACCAAACAACTAACACAGACATGCACCAGCATGAAATAAAGACCATTCCTATTAATTATCCCAAAAAAATATCGCACCTTATCACTCTAACCACTAAACTACTCTAATACCACTAAACGAGGATGTCACACCTCGATCCTCCGAGCACATGCCCATCCCTCAGTGGTCGATTAATTAGCGACGTCCCAGGACGCGTCGCCGACCCATTCATTTTAATACACATGCGGAAGCAAATAAATAAATCCTCAGACAATAGAAAGATGAAAAAGAAAAGCAGGACCACAAATTTTCGAAAACCACAACACACTTATATACATATCAAACTAAGTCATATACAAAATTAGCTGATATATACAAGGTCTACAAAAAGGGGTAAGGGTTATAGATCCTCTAAGCATTCGAGTCTTCAACTAAATACTCTGGGGACCTTGGATCTGACAAACTCGAGTCCACCATTGAACCACCAGGAGGGTCTACTATGCTTTTTCGAAAATTAACCTTCAGCACTGACATAGGGACCTCAGATTCCGGTAGGAGACCTTCTGTCTGTCCATTTCGTTCATGACGATACCACGATCTATATTGATGAGGTACCTTATGGGGTAGATCCTCATCAACCCAGACAACGGATCTCAAGAGTTCATAAACCCATCCCCTTGGGTTCCCATGAAGTGAAATATAAGATACTTGCTCAGTGACCTTCTTCGCTTGGCCAAAAGGCTCGGGCAGTACAGCCATCTAAAGACCTGAAAATGTTATCCCACAACAGGATGAGACGATGTCTCAACAAGTTCACCCCCCTTAAATTACGACTAGACTAGAAAGGAAATATGCTTCAAGGGCTGCCTAAGCACAAGCACAAGTCCGATGACTTACCTTTGCTTCAGTTCCTTCCTGCAAGTCAGTACAATTTATAAAATCATCCAATCATTCCAATCTAGGTCAAACATTGATCGATTGACTCATTCGACTCCATACCATCAATACCATCCACACAATAAGATCAAATCGAACCCTGCTCACCCTAAGCTGACAACAGATGGTATAGCTCACCGAAGCTGATAATAGATATATAATAATGCTAACTGGAGCTGCTATATATCTATAATGCCCACCAAAGTTGTGTGATATTTAGGATATATTGCTCACTCTAAGCCGATATATCAAAGCCCTCGGACTGATATAGTATACTACTAATGCTCACCAAAGTTGTGCGATACTTAAGGTATATTGCTCACTCTAAGCTAATATATCAAAACCCTCAGGCTGATATAGTATACAATCCTAATCAACCAACAATTTCACCACTTTTATCATACCTAATAAAAATAATCGTGTGTGGACACACGATCGCCTTAGTCAAAATACAATATTTTCATTTTCAAAAATCCCACCATTTAATATAGTCCACCGGAATATTTTTGGCATTGTAAACCAATGGCCAGTGTTTCCCGATTAAATACTAAAAATACTCAATTTTGGGATAAATTCCCAAAATTACAAATCTCCCTCAATTTACACAAAATAGCATTCAAATAAATAAACTAATCACACCATTAAAATCAACATGAAATTCCGATCACCTCGCTATCCTCCCTCTAATTTCCAGAAAATAATAATTAATTAAATAATTATGAAAATTAATTAAATAAATACCAAAATGCTCACTCAATCCCAATTAAATACCGAAACCAAATTTAAAATTTCTGAACCTATCTAGATAAACACTACGGTCTATCTAGTCGCTCATTACACTACTCTAACTACCTAACATGCATAAACAAATAATTAAATTGCTAATATGTTCTAACTAACCACCTAATCCAAGCTTAATCTAAACTTATCAACCATTAAGCATCATTCCTAAGCAGATTTCAGTGAGCAAACTCATCGGTTTTGAAGTCCGATGAGTTCATGGCAATGACGAGGCAAAGATGAGCGACAAACTCCGAAGCAATGACACCTTTCGAGGCTAAGAAGGGATCTTAAGCGGGCCAAACAGTACATGGCTGGCCAAGGGGGTTCATTTCTGTTGCTGGATAAAAGGAGAGAGCTAGATAGCTGGTTCAACAAGACTGGATTGGCGAAAGCTGCAATGGCCTAAGCGGGTTACTCTAGCAGCAAGTGGCGGCTGACAGGTGACGTCAGGGCGCGGCTGAGCTTGACGTGGCTTGAGGAGCCTCAAGCAAGGTGGTAGGACGACAGAATGGGCTGGACGATGCAGCAGGGACACGGGCTTGCGTGGAGGCACGACGACGAGCGAGCGACTCCAGCGGGCTTTGCAAGCGATTGACATCTAGGGGAGGGAAGGCTGCTCAATTTTCTACAAGTTTTAGAGCTCCAAGATGACTAAAATGGAGAAAGCAGAATGCAAAAGGAAGAAGAAGAGCCAGCTGCCTTGTGGAGGGTCCCAACTTGCTTCTTCCTATCCCTTTTGTCTCCTTGAAGAGGCCCCACTAGTTTGCTGGCTTCCTCAGCACCCTTGCAGCAGCCAAAGCTTCCTTAGGAAGCCAAGGAGGTGGTCTAAAAGCTCATGGACCTAGGGGCTACGAATTTGCAACCATTTTCCCCCAAATCCTCTTCAATTCTCTCTTGAATTGATGCAATTCGGTCCTCATAAATTCCACCACCGTGTCCACGATCAAATTGACATTTTTCCTCACCAATATAACCAACTTGCATCCCAAAAACGTGATAAAAACGATCCCTTGAATTTTCCAAACAAAAACGGCCCTATCTTGAAATTTTGCCAAAAATCTCGGCTTACAGAAAAAATCCTCGAAGGATGAGTCGATGTTTCTAAAATGACCCATGACATGACAGAACTTTCAATTTTTGAAATCGGATTCAAATTCATGGTTAATTTCAATCTTGCGCTATTTTAGAGTGACCTAGCATACCGAGTAGCTTTTAGAAATTTTTGGTGCAATTGACCTGTGATCGATTTGTTTCAAGTCACAATGTACTTCTTCGACATATTGGCGACTCTTGTTTGTCGTAAAAATCTCGAGATTTCAAATACGAACACAGGGTACTAAAAAGACCGAAAAATCAGCCTAGTGCCAATCGACGAGAATTTCGCAATTTGGTGAAAATACCCACACTTTGATCACCTATCTCAGTCGAAACGACCTATCTCTATTCTCTGATTGATTTTTAACTATGCCGTAATGATCTCTGCAAATGAACACAGTCGAGCAGTTGATTCCCGGTCGAATTCTCAAGTCTATTGCATTAAAATTCTTTAGTGGCTTCCCGGATAATCTAGTTATCTCATGAGTGATCAACTCAGAGAATAGCACTATAGGCGCGTCGATGAAATGCCCGATTTATTTAATTGAAAACATAATTGAAATTTCAAGATGTCACAGCAAAGATCATGTCGGGGTTCACGACTGGTTGTTACGAGTCATGGATGGTACGACAAGGTACTTAAGAGTGACGTGAGAGATCGTCTGGATCTACTGGACTATCTCTAGAAGCTCAATTATGTCAATTTATCAGGGATTTGACTTGGCAATCCCGGGCGATGGATTGAGGTAGTGGGAGGTGCGACGTGGAGCAAGTTAGGACAAAATCAGCCACTGTTTGTGATGCTTTGACCTTCATTTGATTCTCTTGGCTTTTCTCTTTGGTCCATCTCACCTATCCAAGCTTTCCCAGTCTCTGATTCTAATTTCGACTTCCTTTTCTTGCTCCTAACTCTGTCCACAGTAGCTATGGTACATGTAGATGATGCCAATTCTCACCGTCTGGCTGCCCTGTGTAAGCGCTTGGAAAGATTGTGCTCGCCTCACGATTTTGAGGTCTGGAACGATGTGCCTTCACCTGCGAAATTGGATGAGTGCCGATTAACCCGGATCGATAAGATTTTCGCCGACTTTCCTATAAATTTCCAGGCCTTCCGGAGTACATTGAAACAGTGCCGCGAATGAACAGGGACATCTCTCAGAGAGAGGATGGTCTCTATGCGGCGCAATTCAAATTACATACTGATAAACAAAGGATTTTAGATGGGGGACCTTGGTTTTCTGGTTGTCTGGTTGTCTTTAAGGCTTGGATTCCTGACACACCACTTCACTGCTATGATTTCTCCACTTGCACCATTTGGGTGCAAGTTTTTGGCCTTCCCCTAGAATGGTGCACAGAACAGCTTATTAGAAAAGCAGTTATCATAGTTGGTAAAGTTTTGGAAGTTAGGGCAGATGGCCAAGATACGTTTACCATGAGATCAGGGTGTGCGCGAGTTGAACATGACTTTCAGCATCCTCTGCAGACAGGTCGTTTGATTAGAATCAATAACAAAACTATTTGGTTGGACTTTAGGTATGAGCGCCTTGCTCATTACTGTTACTTATGTGGGAAGTTGGGGCATTATACTACCTCGTGTATAGCTAGTCCTGTTGATGTTGATCAATTAACGGGGATGACAAGCTGCGGATGGACATTGGCTACACGCCGAAGTTAAGGAACACAGTCCGTATTAGAAACTCTATTATGAATCGACGAAGATGGAGGACATAGTGGAAGAAATTGTACTCGAAACTCCCCCTACAGCTGCTCAATCCCTTCTTTTACTGCTGCCAATACCTACCTCTGAGGTCTCTCTCCTGCTGCAGCCCTTGGTTACTGACATTCCTGTTGCATCCACCCCTTTGGCCCCTTCAGCGCGTGTGTCCTCTCAACAGGGAAGTCATTCTCACACTGCTTTGATACCCGCATCGCAAAGCGAAAGGTGTTCGTTTCAACCAAGCAATATAAATCAAGACAAAAAGCTGAAGAGCTCTCGCCATACAACGAAAATTGGCCATGTTAAGAAGCTTAAGAGATATAACCCCTATGATATGCGAAATGCAGTGCCAAATGACCTTGATGAATCTTTACTGATGGATACTCCCATTGAGGAAGCTACTGGTGATGGGAGTTGGGCATGGGTGGCTGGCCCTCAACAGCCCCCTCTTCACAAATGAAATTGATTAGTTGGAATTGTCAAGGTTTGGGCAATACCCTGACAGTTCAAGCTCTAAAGGCCCTAGTAGTTAAGGAAAAACCTGATCTCTTATTTTTTATGGAACTAAAAATTGCGAAGCTATGCTTTGTCATTTGCAAACTCGATTGCGTTTTTTGTATCTTCATGTTTTCAACCCGGTTGGTTTGGTAGGAGGTTTAGCAGTTTTATGGAATGATTCTGTTTCTCTTTCTTTTGTTGGTTCTACTCTTGACTATTTTCATATCACTTGTACGGATGAAGTGGACAGCAACACTTGGCACCTTACATGTCTTCACGCCCCTACCGTTGTTCGTTTAAGACACGAGGTTTGGCATGATCTCATTAACATCAGCCTTGTAAATACTCTTCCTTGGGCCTGTATCGGTGATTTTAATGAGATTCTTTATCATTGGGAAAAGCATGGAGGTAGACTAGCAGATTTTAATCGGTTGGCTTCTTTTCAATCTGTTCTAAATGATTGTTCCTTAATGCCTGTTGAAGCAAAGGGGTGTGCTTTTACGTGGATTAACAATCGTCAAGGGGATGAGTTAATAAAGGAATGTCTTGATCGTGCCCTTTGCTCCCTGGATTGGCGATTACTATTTCCTCGGGCTAAGGTTCAGGCTTTACCTACTGTTGGTTCTGACCACAGTCCTCTTATCTTAAACACTTTAACAGTTGTTGGCTCTAGACAACATTATTTTATGTATGAATCTTATTGGAACCAGGATGTGGAGTGTTGGGAAATTATTAATACTTCCTGGAATTCTGTTCGCAGCAAGCATGCATCTCTACTCAACAAGATTCAAGCAGTTTCGTATACTCTAACAAAGTGGAGTTGTTCTAAATTTTCCAACAATAAACTCAGGGTTAATGATTTGCAGCTCCAGCTGCAGCATCTTACAAACCAACATCATGTTTTTTATGATCTTTCTGAGGCAAAAGCTTTGAAGGAGGAGTTGCATAGAGTGTGGAGTCGTGAAGAACAGTATTGGGCTATTCAATCTAGACTTAATTGGCTGAAATGGGGTGATAAGAATACCAGATTTTTTCATGCCACAACTATTCAACGTCGCCAACGCAATCGAATTACTATGCTAAAGGATAATGACAACTATCGAGTGCAGGATCCTGCAAGACTAAAGGAGATGGCGACAGGTTTCTTTTCACGCCTATATACCTCAGTTGGAAGTCGCAATTATGCTCCTATCTTAGATCGGTGTACTCCTTTGGTAACACGGAGATGAATAATAGTTTAATCTGAGTTCTTACCATTGAAGAGGTGCAGCAGGCTAATTTTCAATTAGGAGCATCCACAGCTCCGAGCCCTAATGGTCTTAATGGTTTATTCTATCAGACGCACTGGGACATTATTAAATCTGACGTCTTTGCAGTAGTTAGTAATTTTTTTACTACTAGTGTTATGCCCACATCTTTAAATAGAACTCTGATCGCTTTGATTCCAAAAATTCCTCACCCAGAAAGCCTGGATTAGTATCGTCCAATTAGTTTGTGCAATTATGCTTATAAAGTTATATATAAAATTATTGCCAATCATTTAAAACCCATCCTACCAAACCTTATCTCTGAGGAACAGTCTGCTTTTGTGGGGGGCAGGCAGATTCAGGATAATATTTTACTAGTCCAAGAAGTTCTACACCAACTTAGAATCAAGAAAGGAAGGCGTACTTATCAAGTAGTTCTGAAAGTAGATATGAGGAAAGCGTATGACAGGGTTGAATGGGATTTTCTCCAAGATTATCTTCTTAAATTGGGTTTTCACTCTTCATGGGTTAGGTGGACCATGCAATGTATCTCGACTCAATCGTCCTGTGTTAAAATGAATGGAGAACATCTTAGCTATTTTCACCCTACCAGAGGTCTTAGACAGGGTGATCCTCTCTCCCCTTATCTTTTTATTCTGATGGCTAATATCTTATCTACCCTTATTAAGAAAGCTGTCGACATGGAACATCTTAAAGTTACTAAACTCAACAAGTGGTGCCCTTCTTTATCGCATTTGTTTTTTGCGGATGACGCCATTTTCTTTCTTGACGGTACTATCAATGAATGTCAGAATTTATCGAATATCTTACAGCAGTATTGTCTAGCAACAGGGTAGGAAATTAATCGGAATAAATCTGGTATCTACTTTGGAAAAGACTACCCGGTTAGTTTGCAACAGAATTTGGCTTTGGAGTTGTGGGTTCCTATTCAGCATAAGTCTAGAAAATATTTAGGGATACCTTCTGATTGGGGACGTTCTAAAAAAAAACATGTTTTCATGGATAATGGGAAGAGTTCATTCCAAATTGGAGAGTTGGAAAGCTAATTTGATTTCAAAGGGTGGGAAGGAGATTCTTCTTAAAACGGTCATCCAGGCTATTCCTCAATACGCTATGTCTATTTTCAAGTTACCTGTGTCTATTTGCAGGTCCATAGAGAAAAGCATAGCTAGATTTTGGTGGCAAAACGATAGAAATAAATCAGGAATCCATTGGCGGAGTTGGGAAGTTCTGAAAAAAAAGCAAAGCATATGGTGGTTTGGGTTTTAGAGATCTTCTGAATTTCAATAAAGTAATGTTGGGCAAGCAGGCTTGGCGTTTATTTAATCAGCCTTTATCTCTCTGGAGTAAAGTCTTTAAAGGACTGTATTTTCATTCCAAGTCTCTTTTTAATGCAGACAGAAGCTCTCGCCCATCTTGGGGTTGGCAGAGTATTATGCTCGGTCGGGATGCCATCCTACCCAACATACGTTGGTCTGTAGGTGACGGGAGATCAATCAGAATTCGTGGTGATCATTGGCTCCCTTTTGGAATCTTAGGTGGCCCTTCAGTCCGTGAAGAACCTGTTTTGGTGGCTGATCTTATTGATCAATCCACCAGTACCTGGAATGCCAACCTACTACACAGATTCTTTGACAACCAAGTAATTGAACAGATCACCACTATCCCACTGCGACCAAATTTTGCCAAAGATCAGCTTATTTGGACCACTACCAAAGATGGTTATTTTATTGTTAAATCTGCTTATCGTTCATTCACAAAGAACAGCAACAAATCGGACGGTAAAGTACGACTTCCTCTTCTTACTAGAACCCAAGTTGGTTATGGAAAAAAATCTGGAAAATGCATTCCGCCCCCCAAAAAAATTCGAGCTTTCTTATGGTCGCTTTGTCGAATGCTTTAGCTACAAGGGCTAATCTTTATCAGCGACATATTATTAACAACCTGTGCTGTCTACTATGTGATCAGAACCTCCCTAAAACCCTAGAACATCTGTTTTAATTATGTCCATGGACTAAAAGGGTTTGGTTGCACCCCAGCTTCAACATTCAGATTTCACCTATGCAGCTTTATAGAATAGATGAATGGATAGCCCAGTAAGTTCAGTCAAGAAATTCTTTACCTGGTTTGGAGACTTTGGCCTCTATTCTCTAGCAGAATTGGCGTGCTTGGAATGGATATATTTTCCAGGGTGAAGGCCTTTGACCATCTCGAGTGGCTGAGGCTACTCTGGCTGGATCTCACGTAGCTCGTCTGACGGCTTCTTCTCTGACAAGTAAGGGGCGCTCGCTCCAGAGCAGGGGAGCTCTTTGGAAGCCCCCAGATCCAGGTTCCTCAAAGATCAATATTGATGGATCGCATCAATTAGGCTCAAGAGAAGGTACTATGGCGTGTGTATGCGGGGATCATCACGGAAGACTTGCGATGGATTTTCAAAACACTTTGCTACATCTTATGCCCTACAGGCCGAGATCCAAGCTGTGTCTTTAACTCTTCAGCATCTGCAACGTCGTGGTTTCACAGATGCTCCGCTCCTTCTTGAATCAGACAGCTTCCTAGTGGTCGAGATCTTGAATCGCCGCTGCAAGCCGCCATGGGAGGATCGGCCTCTCTTCATCGAAGCCACCTCCTTGCTCTCATGTTTCCCTAATGTGGCACCCCTTGACGGCCCCCGATCCGCTAGGGTCACCACAGTTCGCTTTTTCTTTACCAAATAACAAGTCACTCTGATACCATTTTTAGTTGCAGCGGGTCCATACAACCATGGGGGTTTACATCTTTTATTAACGGTCCATTGCGCAATTTACATAACATAAGCATATCCAACAATTCCCTCCCCTACATTCCGAAATCGATGCACACCTACTAAACATTTATAAGTAAAAGCCGTACACTTTTATTCACTTAACCCAGATGGACATCATTCATCAGTACATCAAAATGCCGCAGTCTTTTATACTTGGCTATACTTCAAAAGATGACCGACATCTCCTCCCACAATCGTATGCTTAAGGTCCATCAACCAGTGTCAGCGTCCAAAGGTTCCCTCCTTTGCTATCCTTCTCCTCGCGGTTATATCCAACCGCTTAAACCATCTACTAATCTAAAATGTTGGTCCCCAAAAGGGGTGATTACAACCACTCAGCAGGTAAAAGAATCCAATAACCACTCAATGCATCATACAAGTTATACATGCATTGCAGGCATTACTTACCTTGAAGCCATGCATATACTATCATGCATCATCACCACAATCATAACACATACATGTGTATCATCATGTCATACTCATATCATCGTCATCATGACATTATTATATCACACACATGTCATCATCATCATATACATGACACCATCATACCATACACATATCATCATCATCATGACATCATCCTATCACACATGTCATCATCATCATGACATCATCATATCACACATGTCATCATCATGACATCATCACATCATACATGTCATCATGCCATATCATATATCATCATCATCATCATCATCATCATGCATATCATCATGCATATTATACCATGGGTGATCATCATATCACATCACATATCCTCATCATCATCATGCATATCATCATGCATATCATACCATGGGTGATCATCATATCACATCACATATCATCATCATCATCATCATGCATATCATCATGCATATCATACCATGGGTTAATTTTCATCTTTATCTTTAAATTTGATCACCACATCACCCATTTCTCAAATCCTCAATTCCATCATCCCCTCGGGCAAAGACCTCCGAGGCTTCCGGCATTCAGCCATCCAAGGCCATCGGGCATCCGGCCCCCCACATTCCGGGCATCTCGCATCCCAACTAGCATCACGAGGCATTTCCTTCGGGCAGAAACCTCCGACAGGGCTTCCGGCATTTACACTCCCTAGCCGGGCATCTCGCACCCCAATCCTGGCATCGCGAGGCATTCCCTTCGGGCAAAGACCTCCGACAGGGCTTCCGGCCCCCCACATTCCGGGCATCCTGAATCTCCCAGGGCCATCCGGCAATGCATCTCTATACATTCCGGGCTTTATCCTCCGCCACAACCACCTCCTCACTTATCATTATCCACATTTACCATTTTTTATCTCAATTTAACATGGCAAATGGCATGGCATCAAGCAAAACATGGAATTCACACATGCGTCTTAATTCAATGTCACACATGCACCAAAAATTTATCACACATGCCACATAAATTAAATTGAATCCAAGGCCAAATAAAAATCTATTTTATATATTTATTTATTATTTATTTATTTATTTATTTATTTAATATTTATAAATTCCCAAAATTATAAAAATTCAAGAAATTATTAAACAAACCCATAAGATGATAATTACTTGCAAAATTCATGGCCAAATTGAATTTTTACCAAATCTCACATTTTTCCCAAAAACATCCTATGATTCTCGGATGAACCAGAATGCACGATTTCCGAATAAATTCAACTAAAATATCCATATGGCCTTCAAAAATTATGAAATTTTTTTGCGTTATAGCCAAGACATTTTCGTACGACTCTCATGAAGAAATCGAAGCCAAATTCCTTATAGATTGTTTTATTCAGCCTCACGAAACTTCTGGACCCATTACCACATCGTCCAGTGCCTCCATCTACGAAATATGAATTTTTAACCTACCTATCCTCTTCTTTTTTTTCTCTGAAATTTGGATATGTTATACATCAAGGTGTCCTTTACAATTTTCATGCAGAGATCTAGGTCAAATAACCAGAATATGGTCACCATTTAAGTCCTTGAAGTCTCGGGTGTCTCGGAACACATCACCAGAATCATCGTCTCCAAGATCTAGCCGATTTACTAGGCTATACTTGTTCATTTCACTTCAAATTTGAGTATGTTGTATTTTAAGATGTCACCTACAACTTTCATGAAGACATTGAAGTGAGATCTTCAACAAAAACCAACATGCAATCAAGAATCCAGCAAGAGGTCAGTAAAAACTTTACAGATCTGGGGTCTCCGTAAGATAGGACTTTAACCCCACAAATCTCTATAATTTTCCACGAAGTTTTTGTATGTTATAGTAAAAGATGTTAGATACAACTTTCATGAAGAAATCAAAGCCAAAATCGGACTCTAAACACACATGCAAGCTCAAAAAGTTTCTGACTCACATGATCCGAGCAAGAACAGTCACACCACTCACACACAACTCATCCATGCTTCGGTTTTTCCTCACCTAAACACCCAAACTCGACACTATATCAACCATACATGTAACAAACACACATGCAAGAGCAGCAAAGGACCCCCAACTTGCCTCTAGACCACACGAACGGCGGCACACCGGCAACAAACGAACGGCATGCGAGCGGGCGAGCTCCTCCTCCTCGGCTCCTCCTCCCTCTTTCTCTCGAAATCTCTCTCTCCCTCTCTCCTCTCTTGGCTGAACAGGCCACTCAACCATCAGCCACTCTCTCTCTCTCTCTCTTCCTTTTTGGTGGCTTTTATATTGCATGTATCCCCTCTTTGCATGGGGGACACTTGTCCTTAAGAATGAGACAAGTGTCTCCTTGGCCAAAGACACTTGGAGGCCATGCGGCTCCCCACTCCTCCCCTCCATGCGACAATGGGCCGGGCTTATGGCCCACTTTAGGCCCATCTCACTTGGGCCCTAGGTCCAAACTTAAATGGCCCAAGTTTATTTTATTTTATTTTTATAATATATCTTAATCATCATTTAAATAAATACCTAATTGCATAAATAATAAGGCCATTAAACTTATAGTCACAAATCCATAAATTCCAATTTATGATTCACATGGCCAATGATAGAATTTTCTTTCCTATCAAATAATTATCCATTAAAAGCTTGGCCATATATCTTATTGCAAATTATGGATTTAAATGGCCATAAAATAACTTGATGGTACTTCCATCACCTATTCATAGAATTTAATGTAGCTAGAGGTCATCATGAATTTTGGGATGCCACACCTAATCTTTCGCTTGTGCACTGCAGAAGGGAGGCCAACATTGTTGCCGACTGGGCCACAAAGGCCCATGACCGTACTTCTTCCGTTCAAAGTTGGGCTGTTTTTCCCCCGTTTTACTTAATTGATCTTATTTGCACGGATGCTTTAGCTGCGAGTTGTAATGGTTTTATTTCTCGAATATAGTTTCATGTTTGTAACCAAAAAAAAAAAAAAAAAAAAAAAAAAAAAAAACGTGGAAGCAAGGTCTAGCAGCTACAATTTGGGAGATGTGGGTGTGCTTCTTCACATTCCCCCTGGCACCATCTCTCTTGCCACGCCGCAGGTTTGTCTTAATGTGTCCCCCTTCTAAAGAGAGTCCACCTTCTTGGCTTTTATACTTGCTTTTTTCACCGATTCCCTTTTGATTGACCATATATTTTCTTTCTCCAAGTGCTTTCTTTTTTAGTTGACCAAATCTTGCCTCAGCCCACTTTCTTTTTATTTCGCTCCGTTCACGCATCTTTTCATTCTTTGAGACAATCTTAATTGATTTAAATTTTGCCGTGTCCAATCTTCTTTCCTCCTAGGAATGTTCAAAATATATTTTGATCTGGCTTCTTTCCTTTTTGCTTGTGCCTGTGGACGCCTAAAGATGGTCTCAATTATATTTCACATGTTGACTGATCCCACTTCTTGTAATCTATATATTTTTTCCTTGCACGAAGAGACAAACTTGTAGATCTTCTTTCATTTTCCTTTTTGCCCTTTAGATTCAGCCCCTACTCAAATATCATGCGCATTTCAATTCTATACGAAAAATATTATGATGAAATATCACGCATAACTTTAGCCATCAAAGAAATAATGGGTTGGCCAAATTTTTTGTCAACTCGCCAAATAAAAGCTCAGAACCATCAAGTCAAACCCATCCATCATCGGTCTAATGCAAATGTAATAATAATAATAAAAAAATGCTCCTAAAACTATATGTTATGCAATTTAATTCTAATATTTTTGTTTAGGGGTTAAAAATTAATCCCTAATTTTTTAATGTGATAAAAACTAATTGGGTTACCAAAATCTAGATGTCAACAACTATTTATTATTATGTGTGTTGTAAGAGATCTTGAAAGGTGCATACTGTTGCGGGAGAGTGTTCATAATATAATACATAAGAAAAGATTCAGATATCTCAACCTCAAGGTTCATAAGTTGAGCCGCAATATCCCCCATTTGCATGATATGTTCACGCACACTTCTAACACTAGTAAGCAACTTCATAATCAGGATCATGGCATGTGTCTTCTTAGAACTCTCAAACTGTGCATCTATGGCCTCCAATAAAGCCTTAGCATTGCTATACTGAGCAATCGAACCATGAATACTAGGAGATATTTTAGCCCTTATAAATATCGCACAAACGCAGTTGGACTGCTCCCATTGGTTATAAAGGGCTATCTCAGTTGCAGTGCTCGAATCAGTGGGAGCAGGTGGTTCGTCTTTCCTTATAGCATTGTCAATGTCCATCCACCCCAATTGAAGAAGAACTAACTCCTTTCAAAATTTATAGTTCTCACCATTCAGTATGGGAACATCGCACTTAAATTCATAGAAATTCATGGGAAATTGCATATCAAATAATCATGCTTATGTCACAAAATTTGAGGCAAAAGATACATAAATCATGTTTTACCAATGTAAACATGTCACGAATATGAATCACATAACATAAAAACTGCATATGGGCTAAGTTTTTAATTTAAATAGATTCATAATTATATCATGATCATGAAGAAACTACCATATTATATACATTTTCTTATCCCTATGGGTAAATTAAGAAAAATAATATAATATTTCATCATAATTAATCATATTAATACAATGAAAATTCATGTGAGATTAAATTCATCATATTAATATAATTAATTATAATCAATGTCCATTTCTAAATATGATATGGAGGCTCTTAATATATACTTTAATTAATTAAATATGATGTGGCTACTCTCTAATTAATTAAATATACGGATCATTGGACATTTAATTTCATGCATAAAATATTCATAAAAATGCATGAAATGGCAAAATATTAAATAAATGCATCAAGGGGGTAGAACAATAAAATAAATCAACCAAGGGCAGGATTGTAAAATTGCAGGAAGGGCAAAATGGGAATTTTAAAAGTGTCGTAGGGGCAAAAGGGTAAAAAACACACCGTGGGGACGTCAAGCGCGTGCCAAGCACGCACCTGTATTCGTGGCGGGCGTGTGGCCTGCACGCGTGCTATCCAACGCGTAGGTGTGTGCAACAACAACCGCCGAGCAGTTTCGCGCACTTGGGCCCCATGCGCCAACGGTTGGCGTGCATGGTGCGTGGGTTTCACACGCCTGCAATTGCAATGCACACGTGAAGCCCATGCGCCTTCTTCCTCGCACACGGAACCCTTTTCCACCAATTTTCGCCGTTTTTCGCTACGATTTCGCCACCGTTTTTCCTTCAATAGCCCATCTAAGACTGAAATAAGTAATGGGTTTTGGAGAGCATGCCGGCACGACCACATAAGTCTAAGTTTTGGCAAAAATGAGCAAGAAATTAGCCCCAAATCAAACGAAAATTTCTCAAAAACGCAAACCCTCAACCACCATGACTTCCGCCGCCCAATTAGCCTTCAGCAAACATCGATATGCCGAAATAACTCATGACTAATCTTCCTCATGGCAGTGCGACTGTACGGGTTCAAAGTTGAGGGGTGGGTCGCTAGAATTTTCCCGAAATCGATGAGTTTCTCTCTTGGCCTCAAAAATCCGAATTACTATTCATCTTTAAAATGCCCAAAAAATACACCAAAAATCAACAAAAACAAGGCAAAGACACTAAACATGCTCTGATACCAAATGTTAGAAGCAAAATCAAATGCAGAAACCAGGATCGATTATAGGCAAACCTCCGGCCATTGTTCGTATTCACTTTCGTCGGAAAATCCTAAAAATTTAGAGAAATATTAGGCAGACAATACTAACCCAATTCCCTCACATATACTGATGGTGTATTCCAAAAGAGATGGTTTGTGTTAGACCTTGTAATTACCCCATTAGAAATGAACAATCGTTTCTTTTATACACCGTCTCCCATCAAGACGATTACCAAAATAAATGGTTGTCACGAAAGGGTACAAAACGTGAAAACACTACATGTTGAATAATTACCGCTTTAAAGAGAAAACGTGAGTCCGAAAATGTGGGCTCACATAATATAAATAACAACCAACTCAAGCACTCATTTTGTCTAACAAATAAATAACATATCCGGAGTTTTTACAATCTTAAGTTATATTTTATGTAACCCGTGAAAACGAGGATAAGAAAGTTTTTATGCTTGCTTGGCGCTTGCGACTGCCTCCTACTTTTTCCTGCACATTTGTTCATAACTATGATTAATTGCACTGTGCTTTGCACTTTATCGTTAGTTCTTCCTCTCTTTTTAGCAGATTCCCCTAGGCCGCCAACTGGCTTCTCACTTTTTCTGCGTAAGTCTCCCGAGAAAGGAAAAGAAGACGACAAGAGTGTTGCAATAATTAGTACCGTCCGGCGTTTCCCGTTGGTGGAGCATCAGCAGGACAGTCCTTCTCATGCAGGATGGTCGTGCGAGAGAGATTAGGATAGAAGTGGGGCTATAATTGTACGTTCAAGTTCAGGGTTGTGAAACGTGATATGATTAAGGCATCTGGTTTTACTGTTCCTCCTTTTGCTCCTCGCAAATCTCTTTTTCGGTTTCTCTCCTTTTTGAGTTTGGATCTTCTCCTTACTTTCTTGTTCTCCCGTGTTGAATTCCTCCGTGTTTGAATATCTTATATCTTTCTCTTGCCCTGATTGGTCAGGATCGGTAATTAATGGGTAAAAAAAAAGAATTGGATCATATATTTTTAAATCTCTGAGTACCATCTAAATTCAAGGCTAGTTTTTTTACCTAAAAAAATTCAACGCTACTTTTCTTCTTTCTTTCTTTTTTTTTTTTAAATTTTCTCATGGCCCAGATTTGGGGCTCATATCTCTGGGGTCATGGCCGTGACTGATTTGGGGTTGCCACCACGGCCGCGACTATGTCATTCTAATTTTGATTTGTTATATATTTGTTTGGTTTTAATGTTTAAGCATGTATACAGGAGTGGTATGGACTCACAGAGAAGTAAGTATGCCAAGAGGTGTCTTTCCAAGTTTGAAATTAGAAACAAGGGCATCCCAATGATTTCCCGGGATAATTGCAACGAGAATTTTAAATTATACGAAACGAATGAATACAAGGGCTTGGTTAATTGTCTAATTAATGCCCTCGAAAATGATTTTCATGCGATCTTCACCCATTTTATCAACCTACACCATTAAATGAAGTCCATACATGGATGCATAATTAGAAAAGTAAACAACCACAATTAAGGCGATAAGTGGTAAAGTGCAAGAAAGCAAACCCAACACGAGTTGAGTAAAGAATATACGCAACCTTGTTATTGGGCCCCGTGACATGAGCTCCCATGAGCTAAATTGGAAATTCAATCTAAACCTAATTATAAATTGGCCAATCTACTGAGACGCTTCAGGGGCTACTGGGACCAACAGACGTCCGCAGGGACCTTGAGGAAACTAAGGACAACCAAATTAATCCCTAATTCACATCAACATACTCCGGAGTTTCATCCACGCCGATGATTCAATCAAATTACCAGCATGTGACATCATGAATTCAATTAAGTCAATTGTCATGCTAACACACGAAATTGACTAGGAAATTCAACACCTATTAGCACTTATTCACGGACAATCAGATTAGTCATCAAATGGCCTCAAGATCACTCAAACCCTGCAAGAACCACGAAACTAAGCAACAAATAGTATGGAGACCTCCCAAGAATCATGCGACCCCACCCCTCCAAACGCAAGCTCCAGCATATGTATAAGCACACTTCGCTCATAAAATTGAGGTACAGACGTGCGACAATGTATAGGAAATAGAGCACATTCTAGTACCTCTTGATGAGCAATCAAAGCAACACCTAAATGAGGTTAAAGTCTACTTAAATCGTGCACAACGAAGAATGTCCGGCAATGATAGGTCCAAACCATCAGAAAGTCCTTCTATGTCTGATTTCTTTCCTCTAAATAGTAACAATAGTGAACATAGCATGCCATAGATCTTTTAATTGGTCCTGACAAAATCACTAAAAGAAAAGAAACGACAAAACCACCGATCCGCTACAGGAATGAGGAATTTGGTAGCAGGAACGACTTCCAAATCAACAATATAAGAAGTCATGAAACGTGTTCCGTGTGTTTGATTCTGCGGAGAGTTCTTGTCAAATTGAATCTACATGTGCTGCACCCATCACGACAGCTTGGGGGTAAATCCGACGAAACATGACAAACAGAGCAAATTACAGAACCAGGTCAAAGACGAAACCATCACCATGTCAATGCACAAAGAGCTAACACATCCCGAAAACACGAAATCTACTTCGCGGATCATTGGCACAAGCACGGAAATCACAGTAACCTGACGCAAGAAAAACTCGCAGCTAGAGAAAACAAAGCCGGATTGTTGCCAACGAGAGAAAATCACAAGACAAGAGGCAAATCGTGACACGAGGAAACATTGGAGAATCAGCACGTTACCTGTGACGGAAATGATTTTGCGCTGAAGTAGCAGAGTCGTTCTTGTGAGGTCAGAGATTCCGAAGGTTCAGAAAAAGGAATCAGAATAAAAATCAACGAGAATCACTTGCCTGAACATAATTATCCATAATTGGATTTTACGTGGCAACATCACTGATCTCTCTCTCTCTCTCTCTCTCTCTCTCTCTCTCTCTCTCTCTCTCTGACAATTCACTGAACAGCTTCCTTGCAAACTCGATTCCACCTCCACGGCGAATTCCTCCACAAGGCTTAGAGTTGGCTGCAATAGGGCATCAAACTGATTCTGCTGTGGGCATCATCCACGAGTCAGTAAAGACAACTAACTACTTCGAATCATCGTTCTCGTTAGTGTACGATGCTAAGGCTGAAACACAAAGCAATTCTGGGGAAGAACCACAATGATGAGGCGGAGGCAAAGCCTCTGTACCGATCAGCGGCAATGGAGATAAAAATACAGGTGTGTCAAGCATAAGAGTCTATATCTTACTTCTATGGACCAAAAATTCTCAATATAGGCACTTGATTATACTAGATTAATCTACTGCATTTCAGTACATTTTCTATTTAAATGAAAAGTTTGTTGCATGCAATCTTTTCAGTTTGATCTAATACCCCTAACATATGAGTGTGAACATGTGGTGCACACAAATCAACACAATAAACAAAATTAGTAAATGATTTACGAAAAGATTAAGGAACCTGGTTGTCTGAGCAAAAGTAGGCAAGACCCTACTGTCAACCATTGCCACGAATTTTCTACAAACTATCACTCAAGAAACAAACATGAGATGAAATGGCAAAAATTACTAAAAATGTCATAAATTTATTGCGATTGTGCTAATTTAGTTCTAAATCTTTTTTTTTTGCCAATTCAATCTTAAACCTTATGTAGTTGTGCTAATTCAATTCATCCAGCCAATTTTGACCAGTGGGTACTAACGTGGAGAAATTTTAATATTTTTTCCTCTTATTTTTCTTTTTATTTTTATTTTTTCTCTTCTTCCCCCCTTTCCTTTTTTCCCGATAGTGGTCGGCAACTAGGCCAGGGTCATGGCCCTTGCCCAATTTTAGGTAAGGCAAGCATTGCCATGGCCTTCCCAACCGTGAATGAAGGCAGCCTTGTGGCTGTGGCCTACGCGACATGCGCGACACTGCACGACATGACACGACACGACGACACGTTGTTTCTAAAAAAACAGAGAATTCTGACATGTTGGGACACGTTGTATATTAAATACATATTTTTATATATACATAATAAATTATTATTTTTATGATTATTTTAATCAAATTAATTTGATTCGAGTTCACAAATAAAATAATGAAAAAAACCTAAAATGATTTGACACTAAAAAAATTAATCCACCATTCATTAATATCATCCATTGTTTCAATTTGACAAATTTAACTTCATTCCAATAATTCATAAACTTTGAGAAAAAATAAGCAATTTACATTTTAGACTCGCATATTAGACATATTGGAAGAGAAGAGAAAAAAAACTTTGAGGGTGAATTATGTATCATGAAAAATGAGAGTCTGAAGAAAAGAGAATATTAGATTTTTCTTCTTTCTTTGTTTATTATTTTATTATTATTATTATTTCATATATATGCATTTTGACCTATCATTTATTGAAAATTTTAAAATTGACATCATGTGTCAAAAATTCACATGTCAGAATTCCGACTCAAGTGTTAAAGAGTGTCAAGAAAGTTGACCAAATATCGGATTTTCCGACATGTGTTGATCAAGTATCAAAAAGTGTTCGAAAGTATCAAAAAGTGTCGGACACGTGTCAAAGTGTCCGACACAGCATGATGGCTCTTGGAGAGTGTCGGTGCTTCATAGGCTGAAGCCATGGTAGCCATCGCCTAGTGTCACCCAAGGCTTGAGTGAAGGCGACCATGGCTTCGCCAATTGCGAGCAAGGCTACCTCCGTCCACTACAAGGCCAAACCAAGGCCGTGACCCTCTCCAACAATCGACAAGGGCTTTGCGATCCTCACCCAGGCTCGCCAAGCAATATTGGGGAGAAAAAGAAAAACAAGGAAAAAGAGGAAAAAGTAGAAGAAGAAAAAAAGATAAAATAATTTTTTTATAAAAATAGAATATTATTAAAATTATGCACGTCAGCGTCGGCGATGCTAGTCGGTCAAAATTGGTTGGATGGATTAAAGTGGCACAATTGTAATAGGTTTAAGATTTTTTTAGTATTTCTCCCAATGAAATGTCATATGCAAAAGTGTGATGAGATAAATATGATGCATGATTATGCATAAGGAAACAGCCTATTTATCTCTATGATGCAAAACTAATTGATATCTTAATCTATACTAATCTCTCTTCTTCTTTTTTTCTTTTTTGTGTTTTCTAATTAAATTAACATAACAAATATGCAAATGAGCCCTAAATCACTACATGATCGAAACCTAGATGCATGCATGAAGATGAATTAATAAGTTATTTCCGACACAAGATGTAATTATTGGAACAACTACAATTTTACCGTTCAAAGTAGTTTTTAGAGGTAAGCTCTCGACTCGCTTGAAAATGACAATACTGCTCTTTGAATGTTTATTTTGTTAGGAGCCGCATTCTCCACCTTGAATGTTGAAGAAACAGCATTAGCATGGAAATAGAAAGACGATTTCTCTGATTATGATGAAAGCAAGACTTTAACATTTTGCCCGAGTATTTCCGTTTACGAGGACAAAGTTTTTTGTCACGATTCCATCATAAAAGAGAGACATCATTGAGAGACCAACATATGTGATCATCAATCGGTCCGTCCGATTAGGTTCAAAATTTCGCCCACAATATGTGATCTTAATTCTTTTCAAAAGCTCGGGGTAATTTTCAAATGAAAATTTTTCAAACGAAATAAGATTTCAATTTGCACAAAGTAAGATTTCAAATCCATGATTGAAATATTCCGTGCAAACCATCTGTTCTACGGGTTAGACTAGAAATATTGGCTTACGCCTTTATTTCGTTCTTTGTATGAACCATTCAATCCATCTTGAAAGCTCATATGTTAAAACTGAATATGGGAATTTTTCAATCACGGATTTAAACCGCTAGGATGTCCGATCGATTTCCATTGATTACCACATATTATGAAAATCATATGATAAAAATTCGAGAGAAACTAAAGAAATTCTAAGGAGTAAGAGATATTCTTACAATCGATGAAGCAAGGGGAGTTTTATAATCGCATAGACACGCATAGGACTTGTGAGACATGACACCTAAAGCTAGGATATCCTATAGGAAAAAGATTATAACACTTACAACTGTACGTGTACAAGCTGCTTATATACATGGGGAAAAAGGAAAAGATATGATGGAATAATCTCAAAGTCACATTCTCTTTTACAGACAACATAAACTGAGTGCAGGATCGACAGCATATAGTTTTCATCTCAACCTCTTAGGGATCAATGAAACTAGTTATACAAAGACGAACGAGAGCACGTCATTCAAATAAGAAATGCTAAATATGTACTAAATTACTCCCTTGAAATTTTTGCTTTCTAACCAATTTGACAAGGTCAACTCAAGGGAATAAGTTGTAAAATTTCATGTAATCATAGGTGTTTAAAAAAATTTAAGCTATTAAATGAAACATGGTGAATATTTAAATATTCCAATATTTAAATATTCCAATATTCAATCTCATATGTATGCTAAAATTTTGCCTAATAAAGAAATATGAAAAATATATAATCAAGAATACAAATGAAGATTTGGAAAGATTTGAACTTAAAATTATGACGCACAGGACACAGTCAATTGTGTTTTAATATTTAAAATTTCGAATATAAATAAATCAACTGCACGTGACAATGTCACATCACATGACGTTGTATCGAGTTTTAGCATCTCTCTTCCCAAAAATCTTTTGGAAGCAACTAGAAGAATCTTTTCTAGTGAAGGGTTTGGAGGAGGGGGCAAGATCTTTAGGAATTTCCGAACGGTACTTGTCAGTCTTGTGGGCCAAGAGGAGCCACACATGAGTGATGAGTTCACCTCCTCTTCTCAGTCGCTTGGCATGGTGATACGCTTGACAGCTGTATGCTGCATAACACAGCATCTCCACCCAGATGCTGCTGATGATCTCCCACTTGTTGTCCATCATCCTCAGGTCGATCACGAGCTTCTGCACATCCAACAACACATGCCAGCCGTGAGTGATCACCGTCGGCTTACTCAATTCCACAGGGTCTGGGACATCTTCATCTGCCAACGATAATTTGCTAATTGCTTCTCTATTGTCTCGTTGCCTCAAGAAAGGCCTCAGTGTGCAACAAGCGTACTCCAGCGTGATGTCGGCAGTGGTGAGGGACAACATGTAAGGACGCAGAGCAAGGAGGTATATCATGTAATCTGATAGGAGTTTGCTTCCTCTACAAGCATCGGAGTGATCTCCCTCTAATTCGTGCAGGATTTCTGTCGCAATGTGCCAGATAATGATGCTCCTATCGAATCTCATCTCGATGCTATTGCTCAGTCCTTGTTTCTCTCTGATGCCGTAAGTGTCGAGCGTCCAGTCGCCTCTTTCTGTGAAGGGCAGGAGGTGTCTTTTCTTCTCTAGCTCTGCCATGTTTTGAACAACCAGAACCTTGAGGGACGAGGGGATAGCCTGGCTGGAATGTAACCAATACCTTCTGAAGATCTCCCCTTTCTCAAACAAATCAAGTATCGTGGCGACAGGCTTTGACCATTGTTCGTACAAGAGGCGGCGGTTTAACAAATTGAGCTGCCCTACCGACCTCGACCATCTTTTCTGCTTCATGCATCGTCTGGCTAGAAACGGGAGGAGCCTTAGGACAAGCGGCGCCTTAAGGTGCATACTCATCTTCACCACTGCCCAATCCGAAAACGCCAGCATCGTGATTTGATAAAGCTCCAGAGATGTGACTGCCATCAGTAACGCATAGGTACAGGTGATGTACATATCGATCAAGAAGGCATTCTTGAAGATCATGGCAAATCTACACAAGGTAGACACCAAGCAGAAGAAGCCGATGAAGCGGCCTATGAGGCCGCGTTTTGTGTACAGAATGGGTGCTTTAGTGTAGAGCACATCGAACATGAAGTTCAGCTCGATCTCGGTCATGGTGAAAGCACGGTCAGCGGGGTAACTGTCGATGGACATCCAATCGCGGGATATGAAGAGAGGGTGGTACAGCCAGTTCACGAGATGGGGCTTCAAACAGTCGAACCGATAGTAGGCCTTCAAGACGTCCTTTGTGGACGCGAACTTCTCGTCGTCAGGGAACGCTTCAAACACTTGCTTAATGCCGGCTTCTTCGGACATGTCCTCCGTGGTCACGCTCGAGTTCTCATCATACACGGATTGGAGAGCCCAGACCCACCCCACCGATTTTATGATTCCAGCTACGAACAAGGGGAAGTACAGCATTGAGACCGGGGATGAGCTGTCCCAACAGCGAATGAGAATCCAAACCACAACGCCCACCGTAGCCCCAATGTTCAATATTTGTCTCAATCCCAGCCGGTTGTCTTCCACCGCATAGGCCGTTATGCCGTCTGCGTACCCGAGTTGCATCAGAAGCAACGGGGCCAATAGCCCTTGCAAAACCACATCGTAACCTGGATTTTTAGGATCGTCGATGCGGACCACAGTAAGCTTTCCCAGCGCGATTGTCGCAAAGTAAGAAAGTAGCAAATATGTGGCCCAAATGAGGAGATTAGTTGAAATCCACGTCACATATTTCCGACGGCTGCCTAATATTGCGAGAACAATCTTGCAGGCAACGGTTGCGGCGACCAAGAGCTGAATCCCCCACGCCACCCACAGGCGTTTTACAAAGGAAATGCAAGTGATCAAACTCATGGCAGCTTCGTTCAGGTTTGCTTACTTGACATCAATGCAAATGCAGAGTTAGGAAATTTTTCACATTGCTTCTGAAGAATAATTACAAAGTGCTTGCACCAAACTGCATAAATGCATACATAATTGCATAATATGTTTCAAGTGACCCACCGATCGAACATAGCACGCTTAAATATTTTATAATACTTCCTTACATTCTCTGTGTTTCACTTGATATTGATAATGACTGTCAGGCATTGCAGATACCCAAGGACTAGAAAGAAGATTCACAAAGCAATTAAAATTCTTCTTTTTAATAATTTTAAATTAATTTAGTTCATTGAAAGTCCAGGCAAAGAGAATACATAGGTAGATGTTTTTGTTTTTTTTTTTTTTTCAAGATTGTTTGTTTACATTTAAGCAAAAATTAAAAAAAAAAAAAAAAAAAAAGGTATCCTTTTTTTCGTTTTCCTGTTAAAAGCTCAACAGATTTGTTCTGCTTTTCATCCACAATTTTAATTTTTTTTTCAAATTTGAACAAATGATGAATTATTGGACTTTCCGAATCATTTCGTTTTTGGGATTTTCTTTTATTTAGCCTCCACATTCCATTGAGGATCTCTAACTAAAGATGCATTCTCCACAAATTCTTTAGATGTGGCTTTTAAGTTTAAAAAGAAAAATCAAAACTAATTTTCAAATAAAAAGAGAGAAGGGAAAAGGTGGAGGAGAGTTGTTCCGGGAGTATTTAGCAAGACCGTGCCAATTCCCAACTAGATAGGATATTTGCATTGCCCTTGAACCTATGATTTCAAGTTTTTGAAATCTAAAACCTACTTTATAGACCTACAATGAAACCTTGAACTTCTCAGTTCCACCGGTTTTAAGGTATCCATGCTGAATTGTACTTTTTCAAATTATTTTTGGTGAAAAAAATTGTCACGGTTTTAGTTATTAACACATTGAACATTCAACATAACGCATAACTGGATTACATGTTAAAATACATGTTAATGTCTAAAGATAATTCCTGTAATCCTACCTCATTTCAAAACCTGCTGATCTAGTTCCCATTCACATAGGAGAGTTTGCATTCAATGGCATATTTGCTATACTTTTCTTGACATAGCAATCTTTATATGTTGAAGGACTAGAGAAGGGTCATAATTTCTCTTGGTAATTCTTTCCCTAGTTGGAAATTGGACATCGAGAATAAGCATAAAAATGTGCCATAACTTTTTATAGAGAATAGTCAAGTGTACTAACCAATGATTTACGTACAATAATCACTTGCCAAAGCATCCAACGCGTGGAGCGTACAAACATCTTTTCCTAGAAGTAATGTGGGTTAGTAAGCATGACAAGCAAATGCGAGAAAAAGGTGCAATGAAACACGAGGCTGGTACCACAAAACCTGAACTCGAGGGCTGATGAATCCCAGAAGTATGATTCAGAAGACGTCGACACCAACATCGGAAAAATTGGAGAAACAGAAGCAGAGAAAAGGAACGTTGATCTTTGTCCCGAGAAACATTTTGAAGGGACAAGTACAAGAAATGGCTGATTTCCTCTCTTAGCTGGCATAGCACTTGTGTCTTAATAGATACAGCAATCAACTGTTCGTTGGAGTCTCCGTCTATAAAAAAGAAAAAAAAAAAGAAAGAAAAACGAAGGAATAAAAAAGACAAAGAAAATGGAATAAAAAGCAGAATGGGAATTTGATTATTTGCTTGCAACTTTTGTCTGAGGCCCTTTTTCTCTTTTGTTTGGCCTGATGGGTACGCAAACATGTCTGAAGCTTCGTTGTCTATCTTTATGATAACGCATGATTCTCATTCCGTTGCGCATCTTTAGCTTTTGGATTAGATAAATGAAAGGCTACTCTAACATTGACATCGGGTCTCTTTAGCTTTTGGATTAGATAAATGAAAGGCTACTCTAACATTGACATCGGGTCTCGATGAAATTGCAGAGAGACTTCGGGTCCGTTTTATTTCCCGGGAAAGTTGACATGACTGACTGGTAAATATTTTGTACCCAAATTATTTTCAGGAAAAGTGGTTTAATTTTCTTGAATTTAGTAGGATTTTTCAAATGAGCTAAAAATCATTATTGGAAATTTGTTGTCAGAAAACCTAGACCACATTTAAGACATTTAAACCTAGGTCCAGTGCGCCATCACAGGACCTTGAGCCTCACAGTAGGATCCAGGCACCCAAACCCGGACCTTGAGCCCTGGACTCAAAAGCGCACGGGTCAGACATGAGAGGCCTCTAAGGACTTGTGGTCCTAGATGCTCGACTCAGCCCCTGGTGTCCAAAACTCTAGGTGCTAGGGTCCAAGGTCCAAGTGTCCACTAGTTAGGGGCACTAGGGTCTCATGCCAAGCCCCCCTCAAGTCCTAAGTTAAGGTGCTAGGGTGTTCAATCTCACCACAAGGTCCCCAGTTTTTATAAGAGGACAGTCCTAAGTTTTTATAAGAGGGAGTGTCCTAACAATTGTGGAAGTCGAGTTAGATTCTTGAAAATGAATATCAATTTTTTTTTAAAATACAAATTTTTTTCGAATTTAATATAGAAATTTGTTCGTCATAAAATATATTTCTCATTAGATCATTTTCAAAGCAATGTCAAAATAATAGAAGACGAGAAAATATGTTCCAATAACTAGTTTTCCATAAAATAAAGGGAAATTTTCAAATAATGACCTGGAGTGCTCTATTTTTCTCAAATAAGGGTCTGAAATAGATATTATTTCAAATAAAGGTTTGAAGTAGTCAAATCTTCTCAAATAAGGGCCTAAACTGATCAAATCATCTCAAATAAGAGCCTAACCAGCCGATGACTATTCCAGTCATTAGAGAAAGGGTATTTTGGTCAAAAAAAGCATATATGTTTTTATTTTTTATTTTTCTTTTTCTTTCCTTTTTTTTTTTTCATTTTTTTCTTCCCTCTTTCGCCATCGCCAATCATGTCCGGCGAAGGTCACTCGCCTCAGGTGAGGGTGAGGGTTGCCCTTGTCAAATTTGGCGAGTGTCACCGGGTCGGGGCAACCTAGGTGAGGCGACCCTTGCCTGATGCTGGCAAGGGCAACCTCATTTTACACAGGCAAGGGCAACCCTCACTCAATGCCCTAGCAAGGAACACCCCGCTTGACACTCGGGTTGACTCGCCAACCCAAGCCTAGGCGACCCTCGTCCGACGCCAATGGGGGTTTCCTTTGCTTGACACTAGCAAGGGCTTCTCTCGCCAAATCTAGCGAGGAACGCCCTTGCCAGACGACAGTAGGGGCTGTCCTCACCTAAGTCCAACGACCTCCACCATGGCTAGCGAAGGAAGGGGAAAGGAAAAATATTTTTTTAAAAAAAAAAAGGAGGAAAAAAATAAATAAAAAAAATTAAGTTAAAAGATGAAAATGCCATTCGATTTGAGAGATTAGATTCTTTTTGGAAATTCATATAAGGGTTAATACTCAAAACTCCAAATTGGTACACTTGTAATAAATTTACTCAAAACTATTTTTTTTACCACAAAAAATCCCAAACCGATATACCTTTGTCAAATTTACCCCAAACTGGTACACTTGTGACAAATTTACCCTCTCGTTAGTTTTCATTAAATTTTATTGTCAAATTATTAAGTTAAATGACATGTGATAGTTAAATCGATATACCAATTTAGGATTTTATGCTTCATTTGTTACGCTTTATAACTTTTTTTTTAGATTTTTTTTGTGTTATTAATCAAATTTAGCGGAGGGTATATTTGTTACAAATTTACCAGTTTAGAGTTTTTTTTTTTTGGATTAAATAAATTAGTTTGGGGTAAATTTTTCATAAATGTACAAGTTTA